>JAVGWX010000005.1:21438223-21743223 GCA_036924085.1 Ariolimax columbianus | reverse complement strand
ACTCAGATAAGTACCTCGGGAATTCTTCCTGTGAAATCTAATTTGAAATCTAATCTGCATCACTATATCTGTCTCCTCAAACACCGCCTTCTTGCGTGTCTATGCTTAGTGCAAGTCACGTGGTACCAAAGTCCCCACTGCGTGGATAAACTCGTGTGAATGTTTTCGTGGCCTGACCATTAATACGTTCGAGTTCCATTTCTGGATTACCTTTCTCCCCCGAAAGAGCCACTACCCCCATTTAACCGAACAACTCACCACTACAACACTGGTTGATCTGCTCCCCCCCCCCCCTCTTTAGATAATGACTTCCCCTACAATTCTAACTGAAAGTCTTGGAACCATCCCCAAGTTTAACATGGCATGGACATGTGTTCAACATTTACAACAAACGTACTAATTAATATATAATAATCGTTGATAATAAACTACAGTAATTCTGGCCACATATTTTTTCACTTGACCTATTTTCTAGGCAACGAAAAGTTACATTTAGTAACCAGGCCAGTTTTGTTCGCAAAGACCAATACAATTAATCTCTGAACTCTGAATTAGACTTTCTTTCTCCCCTGTATGTTTCCTTCTTACCAATTTAAAATAAGCTTTCAATTGCCAAGTTACAGTTAGCTTTCAATGACCAAGTTACAGTTAGCTTTCAATGACCAAGTTACACTTGGCTTTCAATGACCAAGTTACACTTGGCTTTCAATGACCAAATTACAGTTAGCTTTCAATGACCAAGTTACCAAGTTACAGTTAGCTTTCAATGACCAAGTTACAATTGGCTTTCAATGACCAAGTTACAGTTGGCTTTCAATGACCAAATTACAGTTAGCTTTCAATGACCAAGTTACCAAGTTACAGTTAGCTTTTAATGACCAAGCTACGCTTAGCTTTCAATGGCCAAGTTACAGTTAGCTTTCAATGACCAAGTTACCAATTTACAGTTAGCTTTCAATGACCAAGTTACCAAGTTACAGTTAGCTTTCAATGACCAAGTTACAGTTAGCTTTCAATGACCAAGTTACAGTTATCTTTCAATGACCAAGTTACAGTTAGCTTTCAATGACTAAGTTACACTTGGCTTTCAATGATCAAGTTACAGTTAGCTTTCAATGACCAACTTACAGTTAGCTTTCAATGACCAAGTTAGTTAGCTTTCAATGACCAAGTTACAGTTATCTTTCTATGACCAAGTTACAGTTAGCTTTCAATGACCAAGTTACACTTGGCTTTCAATGACCAAGTTACACTTGGCTTTCAATGACCAAGTTAGTTAGCTTTCAATGGCCCTCTTGGTTCAGAATCATGATTCGGATCATCCTTATGATCATATCAAGATCCCTGTGGAACCCTTACCCTGAGACTCTTGACACGGAATCTCTGACTCCAGGGACCCCTGACACTGTGACGCTTGTATATGTTTTCCGATGGTCAAACAGACATGTCCTGGGATCACTGTTAAACAATCATATTATCTCTTGTTGTGCTGATCTGCATAACTTCATCCACCAGGATAGTAGGGGCTGTTCAGTGTCAAGGATGACTAAGTCGGGACAAGAGTGAATAAGTCAGGGCAAGAGTGACTAAGTCGGGACAAGAGTGACTAAGTCAGGACAAGAGTGACTAAGTCGGGACAAGAGTGACTAAGTCTGGACAAGAGTGAATAAATCGGAACAAGAGTGACTAAGTCAGGGCAAGAGTGACTAAGTCGGGACAAGAGTGACTAAGTCGGGACAAGAGTGACTAAGTCGGGACAAGAGTGGCTAAGTAGGGACAAGAGTGACTAAGTCAGGGCAAGAGTGACTAGGTCGGGACAAGAGTGACTAAGTCTTGACAATAGTGACTAAGTCTGGGCAAGAGTGACTAAGTTATGACACGAGTGACTAGTCCGGACAAGAGTGACTAAATAAGGGCAAGAGTGACTAAGTCGGGACAAGGGTTCTAAGTCTGACAATAGTGACTAAGTCTGGTCAAGAGTGACTAAGTCATGACAAGAGTGAATAGGTCATGGCAAGAGTGACTAAGTCGGGACAAGAGTGACTAATTCAGGTCAAGAGTGACTAAGTCGGGTCAAGAGTGACTAAGTCGGGTTAGGAGTGATTAAGTCAAGCAGGAGTGACTAAGTCGGGTTAAGGGTGATTAAGTCAAGCTAGGAGTGACTAAGTCAGGTGTAAATGGCAGGATGTCGTCCAGAGAACGGAATGTGTTGTCGTAGTAGTTTACAGCTTGACTGCGATATTTGCATCTTTCGGTCCAACACATACATCTTCAGCAGAAATTTTTTAGTACCGGGTTAGCCATACCTCTTCGGTCCCTTCTCCTTAGCCAGTCTGCCCTGCTGCAGCCTGTTATCCAGGATCGCCGCGTGGTGGTGTAAGAAGGGTCTTGGCAGCTTCAGTTCGCTGGTCGTGATGCTAGCGTTCAGTTATGGGTTGCTGACCGATGCAGCTCACCCGCTGCTCAGGGTCTTGAACCCCGTTATGGTTCATTAAGTCAAGGCAGGAGTAACTAAGTCAGGTCTTGATTGACTAAGTCTTTAGCAGTGATTCAGTCAAGTCTAAAAATACTTAATCAGATCAGGAGTGGCTGAGCCAAGTAAAGAGTATCTAAGTCAGGTAACCAATGATTTAGGACTGACTAGCTACCTTATTTCGCCTGAGAACTGGACACTGTATACTACTAGAACATCTAAACCGACTGAAGATCTCACACACCGATGAGTGCCCAAGTGGAACAGGAGGCCAGAACCCTGAACATATTCTACAGGAATGACCAATCTATAGGGAAATGAGATACCCGACCTGGCCAGAGGATGCGGAGCTGAGACAAAAGCTGTAGGGCAGCCGCTCCGACCTGGTGAAGACTACAGACTTCATCATGGTGACTGGCCTGCAGATATAGCATGATGAAAGATCATGAACGCAAAGGAGATAGAGGTATGACTAAGTCAAGTAAAGATTGACAGTCGAGTCAGAAGTGACTAAGTAACGTCAGGAGTGACTAAATCAAGTCAGGAGTGACTAAATCAAGTCAGGAGTGGCTGAATCAAGTCGGGAGTGGCTGAATCAAGTCAGGGGTGGCTGAATCAAGTCAGGAGTGACTAAATCAAGTCAGGAGTGGCGTAATCAAGTCAGTAGTGGCTGAATCAAGTCAGGAGTGACCTGAATCAAGTCAGGAGTGACTTGTCAAGTCAGGAGTGACTATGTCAAGTTAGGAGTGACTAAGTCAAGTCAGGAGTGACTAAGTCAAGGTCAGTCAGAAGTAACTAAGTCAAGTCAGGAGTGACTAAGTCAAGTCAGGAGTGACTGAATCTAGTCAGGAGTGACTAAATCAAGTCAGGAGTGACTATGCGCGGCCATCTTGATAATATTATAATATTCAAGTCAGGACAGAATGGAAGACAGCGAGAAAAGGAACCGAACCATCCCACTTCATAAACCAGCTGTGGCCTTGTGCAATGACAGTAGTGACCAATATTGGTCTATTAAGGACAATAAAACACTGTGCGTGTTTAGTCTTTAGTCACTTTTTACAACATGCGGATTCCTTGGATCCACACAGAGAGCGGTGAACTAGCTGCATAATTATATTCTATATACATATTAACAAATGGAATACAACAATGTACGAAGATTGCAGTACGTTTAACGATTTATTCAACATACAAATATTTAGTTATCATTTCTACAATAACATGGATAACATTATGTACAATGTGTAAGTTTGAATCCCATAGTTGCTTTTCAGTCCAGTTCAAGCGAGTGCCATCTGGAGGAGAAGGTTAACGTCTCGTGAGGCGCAACATACTGATCAGACATGTTGGTCAGGGTCAGGCAAATATACTGGCCAAGACCAACACCTCGGCTTCCTTGTAGCCCTCCCTGGAAACGGGCTGTTTTCATGCAGTCTGGCTAATGGGGAGTTATCGACGAAGTCCCCGTAGTAGTAAGCGACACGCAGATGAAGCCAAGAATAGCACAACCGCCTGGAGGACCCTGGTCCACCTTCATCAGCACGACACTAAACGTCCTTTTCAGGGCGCACAAAAAAGTAAACTTCCTCATTGTGGGCATTTGACAACAACAACGCGTGCCATCTCCGCATCCAATTTCGACAGCAATTGGTCTCCAGTGCAAGCTAAGAAGAAGTGATGTTTGTGGGAAGATGTACAAGTGGATCAACCACTACCTCAAACAAAGAACGGCCAGAGTCCAAGTACAAGGGCAGATGAGCAAAAAGGTGACACTCGAGCAGGGAGTACCCCAAGGGGGAGTACTGTCACCCACACTCTTCCTGGTATATATAAACGATATTACAGAGAATATACCAAGAAGAGTCCCATAGCTCAATGTTTGCAGACGATCTGGCTATGTGGACCTCTGAAAAGAATCTCACCATAGCAAGAAATCGGATGCAAACGGCCCTAACATCGCTGGAAGAGTGGGCGAACTCATGGCTGGTCAAAATAAACGAGGAGAAAACCACGTGCACAATATTCTCGCTCTCATTAAAACCCAAAGTACCAAATTAAGCCTAAATGGCAAAATTCCTGCAGCCAAACGACAACCAACCTATCTGGGAGTCACATTTGATCGGCGCATGACATGGAAAAGTCAGATTGAGAGAAACCGAATGAAAGCCAGAGAAAGAATGGCGATCATAAGGAAACTTGCTGGCACAAGCTGGGGAGCAGACGAAGGCATACTAAAGAAACTGTACACTGGAAGAGTGAGACCAGTTCTCGAGTATGGCATCGCGGCATGGACAACAGCAGCGAAGGCGAACTTCGATAAAGTTAACAAACTTCAAAACCAAGCCATGAGAATTATAACAGGTGGGCATGAAGTCAACGCCAATTGTAGAACTTGAAAAGATTACAAAACTGCAATCCATGACCGACAGAAGAGACTGCAGAGCCCAGCTGCAGTCAGAGAAACTC
This sequence comes from Ariolimax columbianus, assembly GCA_036924085.1. Classification (NCBI taxonomy): domain Eukaryota; kingdom Metazoa; phylum Mollusca; class Gastropoda; order Stylommatophora; family Arionidae; genus Ariolimax; species Ariolimax columbianus. The sequence continues at coordinate 21,738,281 of JAVGWX010000005.1, read as the reverse complement.
CGAAGACTGACGGACCATCCAATGTACCAGAGGCTAACAATTTGGGAACTGGGAACTAAAGCGGAGAAACTTTGCAGAAATAGCCAAAGCAAAGATGCACGAAGATCCCATAAACGCACTAACACACCAAAACCCATCACTACTGTACGAAACCTACTTGGAGGCAGGATATATTTCCAGAGGTGGTAGAAAATATACCAGGTATTGCAAACAAAAACTGCCAGACTGAAAAAGAAAGGAGAGACACTACCCTAAGCTTCATAACGAAAAGCTACCCAAGCATGGACTGGACACCATGCATACACCGACGGTTCTGTAACAAACACTACACAGAACGGAGGGGCAGGAGCATTCCTGAACCTACCAAATGGCAGAAAAATAACACTGTCATTCGCTACTGGTAAGTACACAAGCCAATTTCAGAGCGGAGGCAGAGGCACTGAGGGCGGCAGTGGAAGAAATGGCAACACACAGTGAAAATGAGAGCCACATAGTCTTGCTGACAGATCCTCTCGCCGTAGTCACAGCGCTAAAAGCCAGAAAAACACTGAGCTTAATGACTTAAGAGCAGCACTCTGCAAACTGTGCCAGCTGTCCGCACCAAAAAGGGTAGTGGTACAGTGGGTTCCGTCAACACTGCAACATCCAAGGCAACGAGGAGGCAGACAGACTGGCAAAAGAAGGTGCAAGGCTACCACAAACAGATACCAGTATGACGTACGAAGAGTCAAAACGGCTTATCAAAGCCAGGTACATTACCCAAATGGGAAACCGAACATACTGGTTACACCAAAAACGATGCCTATTACCAGTTGAACCGAAGAGAGCAGGTCGTTGTCTTCAGACTTCGCACTGGCCACAATAGACTGAGGTACCAGCCTATTCAACAAATTGAAGATAGGGTGTACCGACGAATGCCCGTGCGGTACTGGTAAAATGACCACTGAACATCTGCTGCAGAACTGCCCGACATACGGGGATCAGAGAGAGCAGATGTGGCCATTGCCAGTGGAACTGCAAGACAAGCTCTATGGTAGTGGCGAGAGTCTCAGGATGACCGCCGCTTTTTTCGAAAAAATAATGGTTACTGTCTGACTGTGTACGCAGAAGAAGAAGAAGGTCTCCAGTGTACCATCTCTTGCTGTATTGGTGTAATCTGACATGAATTTGTCAGTACATCTCATGATGTTATCAGCCCCCTAATAACGTTATCTTCATCTTGGACAACTGCCTTCCACCCGACCCAATAATTTGGTATTCCATAAGGTGGTTAGTCATGTTATATGTCCAAAATATTTGAACTGTCTAACCTTCATTTGATCATGCCCCCCCCCCCCACCCCCCTTCCCGTGTTAAATACCTCACATTTGAATTTTTCTCTTTCCAAGAAATGCGACTCAATCTTCTTTATACCCACTACTACTCTTGTGGTCCGCCGGGGTCTTTGTGTATGACACGGACAAGAATAGCATCACTGCAACACAGAGAGCATGTCGTAAGAGGCGATGGTTAGGTGGTTTGTTGAGAAGCAGCATAGATGGCGCCTAACAGGCTGTAGGTCTACTTTGCTATAGTGTTTGTGTCTATTAAGATAGACTCGCACATTGGTTAACCACCCTCCGCCACAATGGTCCAACGCAGCGAAGTAATACAACAAGCTGCTCGAGTCTAGCCCATTAAACAGGAAATCCTTATCCAAGGGGCATCTAGCTCACGCCAGAGCTGGGACCTGCACAGGAGCATCGGCCACTGTAGAGTAGAGGTCGACTAAGAACTAAGACTATTAGGGAAGGCAGATCAAGCTATTGTACCCTGCTCAGCCTGACGTAATATAAGGCTGAAGAGGGTTTTCATTGACATTGTAACGTCATAGCTTGGAGAGGAGGTGAAAAGGGGGGTGTGGGGGGGGGGGGAGTGGAGTGAGAAAGTCAGGTAAGACGTCACTATATCTGAGAAGTAAGGCTCTCACCTATCACGTCACGAACAAAGGCACGAAGCGACGAGTTGTTAGAATCCGGCCAGGCAGGTGGTAGTAGATGCTTCCCCAATTTGGACAGACAATGATGGAAATACGGAAACGGAAATAGCTCGTAGAACCGACTTCATTGTACTTGGATACCCACCCTTCCGCCCCCCCCCCAGTGCTCAGCCCGGTTCGCTGCACTTGGACCCCCCCCCTCCATGTGCTCAGCCCCGTTCGCTGCACTTGGTTCCCCCCCCCCCCATGTGCTCAGCCCCGTTCGCTGCACTTGGATCCCCCCCCCACATGTGCTCAGCCCCATTTGCTGCACTTGGAACCCCCCCCCCCAGTGCTCAGTTCCGTTCGCTGCCCTTGGACCCCCCCCCCCCATGTGCCCAGTCCCGTTCGCTGCACTTGGAACCCCCCCCCCCCAGTGCTCAGCCCGGTTCGCTGCACTTGGACCCCCCCCCCTCCATGTGCTCAGCCCCGTTCGCTGCACTTGGATCCCCCCCCCTCCCATGTGCTCAGCCCCGTTCGCTGCACTTGGAACCCCCCCCCCCACCCCCATGTGCTCAGCCCCGTTCGCTGCACTTGGACCCCCCCCCCCTTTCCCCTAGTGCTCAGTTCCGTTCGCTACACTTTGACCTCCCCCTCCCTATGTGATGTCTCCATTACTGAAAGTGTCTTCGACAGAGCACGAGCTCGGTTGCTCCCGAGGTGGCTCTAAAATTGTCATCACGTATCCATTTACAACTGGGTCGACTGGGAGAAGCGGACATACCATGAAAAAAGAAACTCCGACGTGTCCGGTCAGTCGAACCTAGCCCGGCGAGATTTGAACTTGTTTCGTTGGGATTGTAAACCGCGCCCACAATCCCTAGACCACACGCTACCAAACAATGATGAGCAATCCAGCAGAAGTTGTTTAACAGCTATCTCCTCTTGGCCCTCGCAGTGCTTGAAGGAGCGTGTATGGCCTTCCCTCACTCCATGCAGGTGATTGTTCAGTGGCACGTGGCTCCTGTATAATTTTTTTTGCCTGCTGATGTTGCTAACCGCATTCTCAAACTTCCTTCAACGCCGTTTACATTGAATCTCATTCCTTCTTCTTCTTCTTCTTTTTCTGAGCTGGTTCTCAATCTCCCGCTACCAAGCCATGAACAGGGAGAACGGAATGAGACGTGTCGCTAGTTTACAGTTTGACTGCGATATTTGCACCTTTCAGTCCAGCACATCCGTCTTCGGGTTAGCCTTCCCTTTTCAATTCTTCTCCTTTTAGCCAGTCTCCCATGCTGCAGCCTGTTCCAGGATCACGGCGTGGAGGTGTAGAAGAGTCTTGGCAACTGGTTAGCTGGCCAATAGGCTAGCAGTCAGCTATTGGTCGCTGAGCGCTGCAGCTCATGCCTTCCTCAGCATCTCGGTCCCCCTCTCATTCCAAGCACGAATCTTAGATCCGCTAATGGAACATATTCGAATATGGCGTGTTTTTGTGCGTCTCGTCTCAGAACGTATATTACCGACCCTTGCGTTACTAAACCCCGACATTAGAACATAGAATAGTGCCACTGTAACCTGTCCGACATGTAATAAAAGGTGACTAAGGAGGATATGGCATAGGGCTTGCTACTCCAAACTGTAGAAACCATAAAGTTCAACAAATATGTACATGTCAGCTGCAAGGAAATATATCTTAACCACCAAAGCCCGTAGAATGTGCTCTAACAAAAACGATTAATCGGTAGTAAGAGAGAACTGCAGAGAATTTAAGGAGGAAAGATCGCCAATAAATGGCTTGACATACAACTGATGAATGGGGAATGGTAGTTTTCTGCGTTTGGCAGATAGCTCAATGTGGTTGGGGAATACAAGAATGAATATCTTGGTTTAACCGGGGATCAGAGGAAGGAGAAAAAGTGGCAAAAGAAGAAGACGAGAAGAAGAAGAAGTGGAGGAAGAAGAAGAGGAAACTAGGAGTTAGAAATGGAAGAAGAAGAAGCACGAGGAAGAAGAGGAAGAGGATGACGAAGAAAAAGAGGAGGATGACGAAGAAAAGAGGATGATGATGAAGAAAAAGAGGAGGTTGACGGAAGGAAAAAGAGGATGATGAAGAAAAAGAGGAGTATGACGAAGAAAAAGAGGATGATGAAGAAAAAGAAGAGGATGATGAAGAAAAAGAAGAGGATGATGAAGAAAAAGAGGATGATGAAGAAAAAGAGGATGACGAAGAAAAAGAGGATGACGAAGAAAAAGAGGATGAGGAAGAAAAAGAAGAGGATGATGAAGAAAAAGAGGATGATGAAGAAAAAGAGGATGACGAAGAAAAAGAGGAGGATGACGAAGAAAAAGAGGAGGATGACGAAGAAAATAACAGCATGATGAAGAGAAAGAAAAGGATGGCAAAGAGAAAGACAAGGACGGCAAAGAGAAAGAAAAGGATGGCGAAGAGAAGACAAGGACGGCAAAGAGAAAGAAAAAGGACGGCGAAGAGAAAGAAAAGGACGGTGAAGAGAAAAGAAAAGGACGGCGAAAAGAAAGAAAAGGACGCGAAGAGAAAAAAGAGGAGTAAGAAGAAGAAGAGGATGACGAAAAGAAAGAAGAGGAGGAAAAAAGAGAAAGAAAAGGAGGGAGAAGAAGAAGAAGAACCAGAAGAAGATGGCTAAATATTCATAACTTACAAGGCTAAATATGATGACCTACTTCCTAAGTTGCAGTTACTGGCCAAGCTCTCAGCTGACACTACTCCGCCACGTGACATCTCAAGCGTTAGAATTCTATTGGACGAGCCCTTGCAGTGACGTGAAGCAACAATTATGGTGGTTAATGTAACATAAACAAACAGTTGCTTTAGTTACAAAATTATGCATTTAAAACGTTTCTGTCTTTTAAACTGGCGATTTCAGCAGCAATCAAGATAGCTTCATCAAATACGCTTTTGAGTCCTTCCTGAAAAAAAGCATAAATAATATGTTTAAAAATACATGTAAAAGCAGACATATTATCTATATAGAAAGACGACATCGCGTCGTGGCATGGGCCATAACAAGTTTTGGGCTCGTCTGCTTTATTATTTCCTGCCTTATGTTCTACTTGTGCCTTTCAGCTTTAGGTTATGAAGAGGTTTCTTGACCGGGCCTTAGTATGTTCTTCGTACGCGGGGAGATTTACTGCTTCTGTTATTTCTGCTATCACATCTTTTGCGTGGTCAGGTCCATAGTTTTGTATCCCTTACGTCTGTAAAGTATTGCTTTCTGATGAAAACTATCTGGTTGCCTGTGACCGAACCATTTGTTTGCTGTCTCTTGGTGAGATCTAGCAACTGGCGTTGTACCTACTTTTGTAATATCTAATTTTCTTATTCTATCCATCCTGTCACTAAGTATTCTGCGCAGACACTTCATCTCTGTTGTTACGATGTTTCTTTTATTTTTGTTTGCTATTGTTCAATTCTGGTACACTAATCTAATTCACTTTTATGTCCTGTGACACATGAAGCTTCTACAAGCAGATCCCATGCCTATTTGTCTTGGACAAATTTATGCGCAGTGCCCCATGGCAGAGACGTGCAGCAGCATCTCGTTCTAGATCATGCATCTCCAAGTAGTTCTTGGTCTACCTTTCTTTCTCTTACCCTTCGTATGTGTTAGCGGACATGTTCGAACATTCTCAAGACATGTCCCAGCTATCTCCATCTTCTCTCTCTCTCTCTCTCTCTCTCTCTCTGTCTCTCTCTCTCTCTCTCTCTCTCTCTCTCTCTTATAATGCTATCCAAATCTTCCTTGTTGGTGTTCTATAGGAGTTTGCCATTTGATATACGAAGGCATGTACGGGGAAAGGTTTTCAATCTCTGTGTATACCTTTTTGTCATTCTCCAGCATTCCAGACCATGTTGAAGTACCGACAAGACACTATTATTTTATATCCCAAGTTTGGTTTTCTTACTACATAAACTGGATTTCCAAATTGGTTTCATCCCGACAGAGACAGTCAAGGACTTGTTTAAGCGAGATGTGATATTATCTTCCGTTCTTTTTTGACTTTCGAGATAAGTAACTTACTTAGTCGCTCCTCTTCTACCGTGAGGTGTAGAAGTTTTCCAGAGAGAACGCATGCTCTTCTATCCGCCGTCTTTTTCCTGGTTCTTTCCAATCCATTCCTCGGTCACTTAGGGACTGTCGTATGTTGTCTTCCCAACGTACCCTGGGACGTCCTAGGGGTCTGCGTCCTTGACTTTTTTTCTCCCTAGACCATCTTGGTATCCGATCTTCTTCCATTCTACAGGCATGGCCAAACCACTGTAGTTGGGACTGCACCACTCGTGGCTGCAGGGGTTGAACTTCGAGATTGCTACGTATTGTCTGGTTACGGATCTTGTCTCTTTTCGTCACCTAAACCGCCTTTCATTTCTGAAGTTTGTAATTGCCTTTCTTGGGCTATGGGCATTGCCTATGACTAACATCCGTATGTCAGGACAGGCACATAGGTCGAGCGGTATACATCCATCTTTGTTTTCCTGTTTATTTCTCTTTTGCTGATGAATCCTCTGTTTATTGCATGGAAAAGTCTACCTGCTGCTGCCCTTCGTGCAGTTAACTCCTCTTTGATTTCTCCCCTGCTGTCTATTACCACTCTTAGTTATTTAAAGTTGCTAACCTGCTCCAGTGCTCGTGTTCCCAGGGTTTTCTGATGCCTCTTCTCATCTCTGGTGATCACCATGGTTCTTATTTTGGAGTTTCTGATGTGCATTCATATCTTCTTCAACTCTTCTTCCCAGACCTGCAAGTTGATCTGGAGATGTACCTCGGATTTCGTGATCAGGACTACGTCATCTGCAAATGCTAGCTCCAATATGTAACTTAGTCTCATCTTCCGGTACCCTACTTCATACTTTTTTGTCCGTTCCTTGCAGCCTTTGCTGATTTCATCCATGACGAGTATGAAAAGCACGGTGATAGAATGTCCCCTTGTCTTACTCCGAGATAAGTAAACTGTTCTATATTCACACATTTGTTTTCCCACAGACACTGCTTGTCAGTTTGCAAAATTGGTCATAACTTTAGTTATCTTCGTGTTGACCTTCAACCCTACTTGTTTCGCATTTTTGTCTAGCTTGATTCATCGAAATGAACATTAATTCGCACACATCAGAAAAGAGTGTTCTCCACATATTGTCGGACACAACCGATCGTTTCCTCATACCTACCAATAAACTCCCTAGTGATATCTCTCGTTAGGTCAAATCTACAGCTTTTTTAAAACCAAATTAATCAAACGAATAAAGTCGATTGTCGAGGCAGAATTTCTGCAGAATCATAACTCTAATCATACTATCGACAAAGAGACAATCCTGCAGGAAGGAGAGTCTTTGTGAGAAGTGGCTACCTTTATCAATTTTGGCAGCATTATTGACACATCATGATGTACTGATGCAGATGTAAGGATCAGGACACATCAGGAGGTACTGAGGCAGATGTAAGGATCAGGACACATCAGGAGGTACTGAGGTAGATGTAAGGATCAGGACACATCAGGAGGTACTGAGGCAGATGTAAGGATCAGGACACATCAGGAGGTACTGAGGCAGATGTAAGGATCAGGACACATCAGGAGGTACTGAGGTAGATGTAAGGATCAGGACACATCAGGAGGTACTGATGCAGATGTAAGGATCAGGACACATCATGATGTACTGATGCAGATGTAAGGATCAGGACACATCAGGAGGTACTGAGGCAGATGTAAGGATCAGGACACATCAGGAGGTACTGAGGCAGATGTAAGGATCAGGACACATCAGGAGGTACTGAGGTAGATGTAAGGATCAGGACACATCAGGAGGTACTGAGGCAGATGTAAGGATCAGGACACATCATGATGTACTGATGCAGATGTAAGGATCAGGACACATCAGGAGGTACTGAGGTAGATGTAAGGATCAGGACACATCAGGAGGTACTGAGGCAGATGTAAGGATCAGGAGGTACTGAGGCAGATGTAAGGATCAGGACACATCAGGATGTACTGAGGCAGATGTAAGGATCAGGACACATCAGGAGGTACTGAGGCAGATGTAAGGATCAGGACACATCAGGAGGTACTGATGCAGATGTAAGGATCAGGACACATCAGGAGGTACTGAGGCAGATGTAAGGATCAGGACACATCAGGAGGTACTGAGGCAGATGTAAGGATCAGGACACATCAGGAGGTACTGAGGCAGATGTAAGGATCAGGACACATCAGGAGGTACTGAGGCAGATGTAAGGATCAGGACACATCAGGAGGTACTGAGGCAGATGTAAGGATCAGGACACATCAGGAGGTACTGAGGCAGATGTAGGATCAGAATTGGAAAGGCACAAAGAGCATCGCGACACTAAACAACAAATGGAGATCCAGAGAGATCCAGAGAGATCAAACCAACGTTAGACGCCACTGTGAAGTCGGTGTTGCTGTATGAAGTGGAAACATGGAGAACGACCAAGGCCACGCAGATTAAGCGAAGCATAGCACAACCGCCTGGAGAATGTGGTCTACCTTCGTCAGCATACTCGGGATGTGAGGAAAGCTACAACAACCCATCACTTAAGGTCCTTTTCAGGGAGTACACAAGATTAAACTTACTCATTGTGGACATTAAACAACGACAACCATTTTCATCATCTGCTAGACTGCCATTTGCTCACTGCGAGGATTGCCTGACTAAAAAAGTGCAATCAAAATCATAATTAAAATAAAGTTGTTGTTGGTGTTATCTCATAGCTGCAGAGCAATCCTATTCTTATCTACGCCTTACACTAAATGAGTAGGTGTCGAACTGTTTCATCAGTGTAAGAACAATGTCTGCACAAGGGCAGGAGCGTGGGATTGATGAGGTTCAAGTGGATATTGACTCTGGTGTGTCCTGTTCGGATGAGACTTTGATCTCTTCTATGCAGTTTATTTATGTCATCATTACTTTTTGGATGTGACGTTTAGCTAAATACACTGCGACTTGTTGTTCCCGTCGCCCACCTGTCCATCCAGATTTCCCTGGTATTATTCTTAATAATTCGTTTTACTGTGTGGTTACTGCATGGTTTATCCAAATCGTGTTTTTATGCTAATTTTTTGGTCATCAATCTGTCATCCATTTCGTTTCCTGTTAGCGCACTATGTCCAGGGACCCATTGCAATGTGACATTAATCCCGTGGGCAGTGATTATGTTGTTGATTACCCTCCCCACCAAAATATATCTCTTTCATGTTGTATGGGGTGTGCGTCGGTGCCTTAAGGAAGATGAAGAGCTAATTAGTAGCATAGCAAAGGCAAGTGAAGGAAAATTATTTTTAATGGGGGATTTCAACTTTCCAGAAATAAAATGGGATATGGCAGAAGCACTTGTAGGGTCAAAACCTTTTGTTAAGTGCATAACTGACAATTTTTTAATTCAACGCGTAGAAGCTGCCACCAGAGGCAAAAACACACTCGACCTAGTTTTTACTACAGAGGAAAATATGATTGAAAACGTTACCGTTGGGGAACTGTTTTGCTCAAGTGACCATCAAATCATCCGTTGGGATCTTATTGCAGGGAAAGAAGTAAACATAAACACGCGAACATACAACTACTCTAAGGCAGATGTTAAGAGGATGAAAGAGGCAACGAACCACATAATCTGGAAAGATATTGTCGGAGGAACAGATGTTGAATAGGAGTGGGAGAGTTTTAAAACAGTTCTAGAAACGCTAAAAGAAGAATGTGTTCCATGTAGGGAGGTAAACCCCAAGCGTAAAATCTGGATAACTAGATTTGTAGTTAAATGTAGAAGAGCTAAATATAAAGCATGGAAAAAATATAGAGGCAGGTAAATCAAAAGAAACATATTGAACATATTTGCACAAACAGAACATGTCCCAGAAAGCGAATAGAACAGCAAAAATAGAGATCGAAAAAAAAAAATTGCTTAGAGGATCAAGACTGACAGTAAAAGCTTCTTCTCTTATGTTAGAAATAAACAAAGAACGAAAGACAAAGTAGGCCCTCTCATAGACAGTACAGGAAAAATAATAAGTGAGAATAAGGAGGCAGCTAATTTACTCAATCAGTACTTTGGCACAGTCTACACAAAAGAGGACTGCTCCAAGATCCCAGAGCCTTTATATATTTTTCAAAGAGAAATGGATACAGAGGGATTAAGATCAATCTGTATTACAGAGGAAATAGCTTTTTTAAAAATTGGAGTGGTTGAAAGTGGATAAATGTCCAGGTCAAGGTGGTATTCATCCAAATTTACTGTTTGAAATTAGAGACCAACTAACAAAACCATTGGCTATATTATGTTCTCAATCACTTACAAAAGGGATTGTTCCACGGGATTGAAAAGATGCAGGAGTGATTCCCTTACTCAAAAAGGGCAAAAAATCAGATCCAGCGAATTATAGACCAGTGAGTTTAACGAGCACAGTCTGTAAATTGTTAGAGTCAATAATTTAAAAAAAAAAAATTGTAATGCATTTAGACAAATTTAATCTAATTAGAAATAGTCAGCATGGATTTACTAGAGGGAGATCATGCTTAACAAATCTATTAGAATTCATGGAGGAGGTTACCAAAATGATAGATAAAGGGGAGTTATTTATCTAGACTTAGCAAAGACCTTTGATAGAGTACCTCATCAAAGATTATTTAGAAAGTTAAAATCACATGGAGTAGGTGGGGAAGTTGCCAAATAAATTGAAAATTGGTTAACTGGAAGAAGGCAGAGGGTGGGCATAAATAAAGAGTACTCTGAGTGGTGTGAAGTGAAAAGTGAAGTGCCACAGGGCTCGGTTTTGGGACCAATTTTCTTCTTGAAATATATATAAATAATTTGGACATTGATATGGGATCCATGATTGCAAAATTTGCCGATGACACAAAACTATGCAGTAGTGTCTCATCTAAAGCAGAAATGGATATATTGAGGTCGGATTTAGATAAAATTCGAGAATGGTCTGTAAGCTGGCAAATGGAGTTTAATGTAGATAAATGTACAGTCATCCACATGGGTAGATTCAATATGGAACATAATTACAGACTGTGAGAGAACAATATTAGAAATATAGATAAGGAAAGGGACCTAGGGGTTATAATAGATCATACAGGTAAGGTGAGTCAGCAAGTTCAGGTAGCAGTGAAAAAGGCAAATGCAATGTTAGGTATGATAACAAGAAATATTAAACATAGGAGCAAGGAAGTGATAGTCAAACTGTATAAAGCATTAGTTAGACCTAGATTGAAGTACTGTGTACGGGTGTGGATTCCTTATCATAGATGGGATATAAACGTGCTGGAAAGAATACAAAAAAGAGCGACAAAGCTGATAGTGGGATTCCAAAATTACAGGCTTACAGTGTCTAGAAGAGAGAAGAATTCGTGGTGACTTAATACAGGTTCATAAGATGATCAGAGGAATGGTTAAATTAGACTATAACAAGTTTTTTTAAAATACATCAACCCACAATAACATGAGGGCATAGCTACAAGTTGACTAAAGAGTAGTCCAGATTCAGGTCAGGTCATCCTGTAACCGGTGAGGTCGTTGGGGCACACATGAAGACATCCCCACAACTCCACGCCATCCATCTCTATCAGATGCCGCTGCCTGTGACTCTTCTGGTCGGAGACTGGTCCATTCTTTTATGTTGTCCTCCCATCTCTTTTTGGGCCGGCCTCTTCGTCGTCTGTCATGCACCTTCCCGTGGAGGATTGTGTTTGCAAGACCATTTGATCTCGATATGTGACCGTACCAAGTGAGTTTCCTTCTTTTGACAGTTGCCAAGAGATCTTCGAAAGGCCATATTGCCGTTGTAATTCTATTTCGGATTTCCTCGTTTGTAACTCGATCTTTGTACGTGACGTTTAAAAGTTTTCGGAAACATCTCATCTCCAAGGCCTGTATCCTTTGTTGAAGGTCAGCTGTAACTGTCCATGTCTCACACGCATAGAGAAATATTGACAGGACGAGTGTACGCATTAATCTGATTTTCGTGCATAGTGCTAACCGTTTATCTTGCCAGATTTTGTTAAGCCGTGCAAGCGCCGCTATTGTCTGTGCTATTCTGGCCAATACTTCACATTTTGATCCTTCATCACTGACAATCGACCCAAGATATTTAAAACGGTCAACTACTTCGAGTTCTTGACCGTTAGCTTGTATCTTGCTGTTGAAGCCTGTAGCGTTCTTTGTCATTAGTTTTGTCTTTCCAGCGTTTATCTCCATACCATAGTTAAGAGCTGTTTCATCCAGCCTTCTGACCCATTCCTGGAGTTCTGCTTCTGAACCCGCAAATCCGTCAATATCATCTGCAAAACGAAGGTTGGTAATCGTTCGGCCCATTATCTTGACAGTACCAACGTGACCTCCAAGTGCCTCACTCATAATTTCTTCCAGGAATATATTGAAAAGATTTGGAGAGAGTGTACACCCCTGTCTCACACCAACTGATGTGCGAAACCAGTCTCCTCGTCTCCCATTCACAAGAACTGCACTAGACGCCTTGTTATACAGGTGTTCAAGGACCGTTATAATATTTCCGTTGATATTATACATCCTCATGGTTGCCCAAAGCGCTTTATGCCATACCCTATCAAACGCCTTCTTAAAATCCACAAACACATGATACAGTGTTTGCTGCTGTTCTACATATTTCTCGCTTAGCAGCCGTAAATTAAATATATGTTCTGTAGTGCTTCTTCCCTGTCTGAACCCTGCTTGCTCCTCGGCAATAATGTTCTCTGCTTGGGGTTTCAATCGGTCGAGGATTAATTTAAGCATGACCTTGCTAGGGTGGCTAATGAGGCTTATTGTTCTGTAATTTTGGCACAGCTTTAGGTTTCCAGACTTATGTAGCGGTATAACTATTGATTTCGTCCATAAGTCTGGCCAGTTTCCTGTCGCCCATATTTTGTTACAGATGTGTGTCAGGCCTTCCACCACTACCTCTCCACCTGCTTGTAAGAGCTCTGCTGGTATATTGTCCACGCCGGCCGCCTTCCCTCTTCTCAATGTCTTTACCGCTTCAATTACCTCTTCCTTCGTTATCAGTTGGTTATCCTCTATATTTGTTGGTGTTGGGGGGAATGTTTTCTCAGGTTTGTTTCGCCCTTCATAGTTGTATAGCTCGGAACAGTACTCTGTCCATCTTGCCAGTACATCATTTCCCTCAATGAGACACTTGCCGTTTTTATCATGAATCATAAGGTTAGTCCAGATTAGATATTAGGAAATATTTTTTTAGTCAGAGAGTGGTGAATGCTTGTAATGCATTGCCAGGGGAGGTAGTGGAGGTAGGGACGGTTAATGCATTTAAGAATAAATTGGATGCGCATAGCTTTTAGAGAAAGGTGATGTAAATGAAACTGGTTGTATACAGACTCTGCATGGTCTTCTAAACCAGTATAAAGACGTTAAGTTAAGAATCGACTTGGAGTCACTAAAAATCACAGTGTCTATCGGCACCAATTCGCCCTTGTCAAACTGTTGGTCAAAAATCTGAACTGCTATATTTATAGCCCCAGCCTCCACCTCATCATTTGAACGGTTTCCGCCGCATGAATCACAAAACTCATATACGGACGCATCCAAGTATTTCCTATGGATACCTTACCCTACAAATTTGAATAAAAGTAGTTGTTACAAAAATATGCATAAGTAATTATTCTAACAAAATAAACTACATGCATGCAGCACAATTGCCCTCCTCCCTTGAAACCCTGACATTCAAATTTCTCCTGTGGGGATAATGACGAACAGATGAAGATGACGAAGAAAACGATTATGGTGAATTGGTAGAAGAAGAAAAAGAGGATAAAGAAGAAGAAGATGTAGAAGATGCTGATGATCATAAATAAGAAAAACAACAAATAGAAGAAAACGAAGAAGAAGAACTAGACGATTAAGATGAAGAAGAATATGATGAAGATGATGATGAAGTAGAAGATGATGATAATGATGAAAAGAAGAAATAGATGATAATGATGAAAAAGAAGAAATAGATGATAATGACGATGAAGAAGATGATGATAACAATCATGTCAATAAAGAAGAAAAAGATGATGGTGATGATGAGGACGATGATGACAATGAAGAAGGAGAAGATGATGATGATGATGAAGAAGATGAGGAAGATGATGATGATGATGAAGAAGATGAATAAGATGATGCTGATGACAAAGAAGAATGTGATGATGATGATGCAGAAGATGACGACAAAGAATAATGTGATGATGATGACGACAAAGAATAATGTGATGATGATGATGACAAAGAAGAATGTGATGATGATGATGAAGAAGATGATGACAAAGAAGAATGTGATGATGATGAAGATGATGACAAAGAAAAATGTGATGATGATGATGAAGAAGATGACGACAAAGAATAATGTGATGATGATGATGACAAAGAAGAATGTGATGATGATGATGAAGAAGATGACGACAAAGAATAATGTGATGATGATGATGACAAAGAAGAATGTGAAGATGATGATGATGAAGATGATGACAAAGAAAAATGTGATGATGATGATGACGACAAAGAAGAATGTGATGATGATGATGAAGAAGATGACGACAAAGAAGAATGTGATGATGATGATGAAGAAGATGACGACAAAGAAGAATGTGATGATGATGATGATGACGACAAAGAAGAATGTGATGATGATGATGATGAAGAAGATGACGACAAAGAAGAATGTGATGATGAAAAATGTGACGACAAAGAAGAATGTGATGATGAAGAAGATGACGACAAAAAAGAATGTGATAATGATGATGATGACGACAAAGAAGAACGTGATGATGATGATGGCAATGATGATGAAGATTATGATGACAAAAAAGAATGTGATGATGATGATGAAGAAGATGACGACAAAGAAGAACGTGATGATGATGATGGCAATGATGATGAAGATTATGATGACAAAAAAGAATGTGATGATGAAACAAAGAAGAATGTGATGATGGCAATGAAGATGACGATGATAATAATGACGACAAAAACGAATGTGATGATGATGAAAGCAATGATGATGATGATGATGACCTCGACAATGACGAACAAGAAGAAGAAGAAGAAGATACTAACCGTTGTAAGAGCAGAACATTCCAGATATTTCACGGCCTTGAGGTCTCTCGCTGCCTTCCGTCCATCTTCTGGTGTCAGAGGCCTCTGTTTGTTTTTGGATAGCTGTTTCACTTCTTGAATATCATGTCGTAAATCCGTCTGTGTGCCGACTAGCAGAATGGGCGTGGTGGGGCAGTGGCGAACAACTTCAGGTATCCACTAAGACAAGGGAAGACAGCCTTCTGGATTAGTAAGTGTAGGAGTAGTGTGAATATTATTAACCATTAGTACGAGGCGTGTTCAGATGAAACCGGACAAACTGCAACAAATGAACATACGTACGACGCGCATGATGACGTCACTTCTGACGTAAACAGCACTTACCAACCGTAAAATTTGCAAAATTTAATTATCTATCGACATAGTTTCCTCAGCAGACTGTTTAAAACATGGCAGGTGTGATACGGAATCTGTCAAGAGTTGATCAGCGAGCGGTGATTCGGTTTTTAACAGCTGAAGGATGTCGACCAGTTGACATTCATCGCAGAATGCAGGCAGTGTATGGTGATAAGAGTGTGTCGAAGACAACAGTGAAGAACTGGACAACGATGTTTAAAGGAAGACGTGAGTTAACGAAAGAGAATATTGTTGCTTAACTCACGTCCTTCTTTAAACATCGGAGTCCAGTTCTTCACTGTTGTCTTCGACACACTTTTTTCACCATACACTGCCTGCATTATGCGATGAATGTCAACTGGTCGACATCCTTCAGCTGTTAGAAACTGAATCACCGCTCGCTGATCAACTCTGGACGTATCACACCCGCCATGTTTTCAACGGTCTGCTGAGGAAACTATGAGTTGGTGGATAATGAAATTTAGCAAACTTGACGGCTGAGATGTGCTGTTTACACCAGAAGTGACTTCAGCATCCGCATCGTACGTATGTTTACTTGTTGCAGTTTGGTCCAGTTTCATTTGAACACGTCCGGTATTTAACGTGTCAATGATGATGTACGATTTTAGATGTCAATCAAAATAAAATCGCGAAACTGAAAATATGTTAATCAAACAATTTTGAAGAAAAAAATTGCCGAAGACGACCTTCATCATCATTACGTAGCTTGTCCTTGGTAGAACATCGCTCTCATCACGGCTATTCGGTAGGAATCTAAATCAGCAGTCAGTCTACCTGCCTGATCCATGTTCATTGAGTCCTTGGTGTTTTGTGTCCACCTACGTCTTGGTCGGCCTCTGTTTTGGCTTCCTTGGACAATGCCCTCCAGGACTGCTTTTTCCAGTCAGTCGTCACGCTTGGTGTTACCGAAAACCTCAGTTTCCAGGACATAACGTGGTTTATAAACCAGTTCTCTACGACACTCAGATCTTGCAGGATGGATTTATTTGTTATTTTCTTTACCCAATATATTTTAAGGATTCTTCTGTAGAATTTTGTGACAACATTAGTATTCCTAAATGTTTGAATACCAACTCAAGCTAAGAAGAAGTGATGTCTGTGGGAAGATGTACAAGTGGATCAATAACTACCTCAAACAAAGAACGGCCAGAGTCCAAGTACAAGGGCAGATGAGCAAAAAGGTGACACTCGAGCAGGGAGTACCCCAAGGGGGAGTATTGTCACCCACACTCTTCCTGGTATATATAAACGATATTACAGAGAATATACCAAGAAGAGTCCATAGCTCAATGTTTGCAGACGATCTGGCTATGTGGACCTCTGAAAAGAATCTCACCATAGCAAGAAATCGGATGCAGACGGCCCTAACATCGCTGGAAGAGTGGGCGAACTCATGGCTGGTCAAAATAAACGAGGAGAAAACCACATGCACAATATTCTCGCTTTCATTAAAACCCCAAAGTACCAAATTAAGTCTAAATGGCAAAATCCTGCAGCCAAACGACAACCCAACCTATCTGGGAGTCACATTTGATCGGCGCATGACATGGAAAAGTCAGATTGAGAGAAACCGAATGAAAGCCAGAGAAAGAATGGCAATCATGAGGAAACTTGCTGGCACAAGCTGGGGAGCAGACGAAGGCATACTAAAGAAACTGTACACTGGAAGAGTGAGACCAGTTCTCGAGTATGGCATTGCGGCATGGACAACAGCAGCGAAGGCGAACTTCGATAAAGTTAACAAACTTCAAAACCAAGCCATGAGAATTATAACAGGTGGCATGAAGTCAACGCCAATTGTAGAACTTGAAAAGATTACAAAACTGCAATCCATGACCGATAGAAGAGACTGCAGAGCCCAGCTGCAGTCAGAGAAACTCCGAAGACTGACTGACCATCCAATGCACCAGAGACTAAACAATTTGGGAAATGGGAAACTAAAGCGGAGAAACTTTGCAGAAATAGCCAAAGCAAAGATGCACGAAGATCCCATAAACACACTAACAACACCAAAACCCATCACTACTGTACGAAAACCTACCTGGAGGCAGGATATATTTCCAGAGGTGGTAGAAAATATACCAGGTATTGCAAACAAAAACTGCCAGACTGAAAAAGAAAGGAGAGATACTACCCTAAGCTTCATAAAGAAAAGCTACCCAAGCATGGACTGGACCCATGCATACACCGACGGTTCTGTAACAAACACTACACAGAACGGAGGGGCAGGAGCATTCCTGAACCTACCAAATGGCAGAAAAATAACACTGTCATTCGCTACTGGTAAGTACACAAGCAATTTCAGAGCGGAGGCAGAGGCACTGAGGGCGGCAGTGGAAGAAATGGTGACACACAGTGAAAATGAGAGCCATATAGTCCTGCTGACAGATGCTCTCGCCGTAGTCACAGCGCTAAAAAGCCAGAAAAACACTGAGCTCAATGACTTAAGAGCAGCACTCTGCAAACTGTGCCAGCAGTCCGCACCAAAAAGGGTAGTGGTACAGTGGGTTCCGTCACACTGCAACATCCAAGGCAACGAGGAGGCAGACAGACTGGCAAAAGAAGGTGCAAGACTACCACAAACAGATACCAGTATGACGTACGAAGAGTCAAAACGGCTTATCAAAGCCAGATACATGACCAAATGGGAAACGAACATACTGGTTACACCAAAAACGATGCCTATTACCAGTTGAACCGAAGAGAGCAGGTCGTTGTCTTCAGACTTCGCACTGGCCACAACAGACTGAGATACCACCTATTCAACAAATTGAAGATAGGGTGTACCGACGAATGCCCGTGCGGTACTGGTAAAATGACCGCTGAACATCTGCTGCAGAACTGCCCGACATACGAGGATCAGAGAGAGCAGATGTGGCCATTACCAGTGGAACTGCAAGACAAGCTCTATGGCAGTGGCGAGAGCCTCAGGATGACCGCCGCTTTTTTCGAAAAAATAATGGTTACTGTCTGACTGCGTACGCAGAAGAAGAAGAATACCAACTGAGCTATTGGGGTCGTACAAATAATACTGAATTAGCTGTGCTTATATGTTTTGGGTGTATTGTTAAAGTGCGTGGATTTTTGTTCATTGCTTCCATGAGAGAGATCGACAGGTTTGACAGTCACATGCTATCTTTGTCGTTTGGTTTCTGTTTCGGCATATTGACAGACAAACGACGAGAATTATGAGTAATGATTTGTTCTCTTAGTTCTGTGGTATTCAGTCTGGAGTCTGCAAAGAGTTCGGTGGGACCCGGGAAGAGTTTAGAGGGAGTCTGTGAAGAGTCCGGTAGAGGTCTCCAACGAATCATCTGATAGTTCGATAAGAGTCCTGTAAGGGCCGATGAAGAGTCCAGTGATAGGTCACGGTGAGTCCATGGGGGCCCACAGATTGTCCCGTGGGGGTATGTAAAGAGTGAGAGGTCAACGAATTGTCCCGTGAGGGTACGTAAAGAGTGATGGAGACCCACGAAGAGTCCGAAGGGGGTCCATAGACTAAGTGTAAAGTAAAGGAAGTCTTTCAACAGACTTAGCCGCTTGCCAAGAATGAAGGAGACTTCAGTATACTAAGCAACAGCTTGTGAGGAAGGGTGGCCTTTTCCTCCCTTGCTGCCTTTTCCTTTCCTAACCGTAAGTCAGGTACCCATCTATAGCTGTGTTGACTGGGGCTGCCGATAGAAGGAATTGAGCTCCGTACCTTTGCCATGAAAAGTAAATGTTCTACCAATGCGCTAAGCAGCCGCTCAATACTAAGTGTGGATTTTGAAATAATTTTTATAATTTTCTATTTTTATAATTCAGTTCAATTTAATTGCCATTTCTACAAGTGGATCAACCACTACCTCAAACAAAGAACGGCCAGAGTCCAAATACAAGGGCAGATGAGCAAAAAGGTGACACTCGAGCAGGGAGTACCCCAAGGGGGAGTATTGTCACCCACACTCTTCCTGGTATATATAAACGATATTACAGAGAATATACCAAGAAGAGTCCATAGCTCAATGTTTGCAGACGATCTGGCTATGTGGACCTCTGAAAAGAATCTCACCATAGCAAGAAATCGGATGCAGACGGCCCTAACATCGCTGGAAGAGTGGGCGAACTCATGGCTGGTCAAAATAAACGAGGAGAAAACCACGTGCACAATATTCTCGCTCTCATTAAAACCCCAAAGTACCAAATTAAGTCTGAATGGCAAAATCCTGCAGCCAAACGACAACCCAACCTATCTGGGAGTCACATTTGATCGGCGCATGACATGGAAAAGTCAGATTGAGAGAAACCGAATGAAAGCCAGAGAAAGAATGGCGATCATGAGAAAACTTGCTGGCACAAGCTGGGGAGCAGACGAAGGCATACTAAAGAAACTGTACACTGGAAGAGTGAGACCAGTTCTCGAGTATGGCATCGCGGCATGGACAACCGCAGCGAAGGCGAACTTCGATAAAGTTAACAAACTTCAAAACCAAGCCATGAGAATTATAACAGGTGGCATGAAGTCAACGCCAATTGTAGAACTCGAAAAGATTACAAAATTGCAATCCATGACCGATAGAAGAGACTGCAGAGCCCAGCTGCAGTCAGAGAAACTCCGAAGACTGACGGACCATCCAATGTACCAGAGACTAAACAATTTGGGAAATGGGAAACTAAAGCGGAGAAACTTTGCAGAAATAGCCAAAGCAAAGATGCACGAAGATCCCATAAACGCACTAACAACACCAAAACCCATCACTACTGTACGAAAACCTACTTGGCGGCAGGATATATTTCCAGAGGTGGTAGAAAATATACCAGGTATTGCAAACAAAAACTGCCAGACTGAAAAAGAAAGGAGAGACACTACCCTAAGCTTCATAACGAAAAGCTACCCAAGCATGGACTGGACCCATGCATACACCGACGGTTCTGTAACAAACACTACACAGAACGGAGGGGCAGGAGCATTCCTGAACCTACCAAATGGCAGAAAAATAACACTGTCATTCGCTACTGGTAAGTACACAAGCAATTTCAGAGCGGAGGCAGAAGCACTGAGGGCGGCAGTGGAAGAAATGGTAACACACAGTGAAATTTAGAGCCATATAGTCCTGCTGACAGATGCTCTCGAAGTAGTCACAGCGCTAAAAAGCCAGAAAAACACTGAGCTTAATGACTTAAGAGCAGCACTCTGCAAACTGTGCCAGCAGTCCGCACCAAAAAGGGTAGTGGTACAGTGGGTTCCGTCACACTGCAACATCCAAGGCAACGAGGAGGCAGACAGACTGGCAAAAGAAGGTGCAAGGCTACCACAAACAGATACCAATATGACGTACGAAGAGTCAAAACGGCTTATCAAAGATGATGCCTATTACCGAAGAGAGCAGGTCGTTGTCTTCAGACTTCGCACTGGCCACAACAGACTGAGGTACCACCTATTCAACAAATTGAAGATAGGGTGTACCGACGAATGCCCGTGCGGTACTGGTAAAATGACCACTGAACATCTGCTGCAGAACTGCCCGACATACGAGGATCAGAGAGAGCAGATGTGGCCATTGCCAGTGGAACTGCAAGACAAGCTCTATGGTAGTGGCGAGAGTCTCAGGATGACCGCCGCTTTTTTCGAGAAAATAATGGTTACTGTCTGACTGTGTACGCAGAAGAAGAAGAAGAATTGCCATTTCCACATCGAAGGTCGGCCGAAATCGGTCTCAAATGCTCCGTTGTTTATTGTCCTAGATGATGAAATCCTTGTCCATTTCTTGATTTGTCCTCCCATTTCTGATCCTCGTTTGTCTTCAAGGTTACAAGTAAATGGTTCAAACGAAAAGGCATTCACAGGTACATCTGGATATCCAACGACCATCAGACCAAAATAAAACATGGACCACATCCTCACAGTACACATAGGTCATTCAACTGAGTTATCGTAGCACAGAGGTCCCCGCCAGCATCTGCTCATGGCCAACTGTAATAAAAGGCCTGCGCAGTGACGGGAATACTCCGTTGTGACGTCACATACTATGTCCTACTGGATAAGAGAACTATTATGAGTTGCATGGAATGTTGCAGTAGGCCGGTATCCACTGGACTATGCTTTCTTTGAAGCACTGGGACAGGCGTTTGAGCGAGTCTGCCAGAGCACAGAGTTCATTTTTGTGATGTTTATTTTTAATTTAACTATCTCTCAAAATTTGATAGATTAACAGATGGCACCAGTAGAGACTGGTACAGATTCCAACTCTCTAGGTTTTGGGGAAGTCAGTTAAAAATATGAGAAATGGAATTCCACGCAAACGGACAACCATAATGTCAAGAATTCCAAGCAAACAAACAACGGGCATGTCAAACTAAATAAGAGCTTATAATAAATAATATAGAGCCAGACTTTTGGTTTTAAGTAATGGGTTAAGTAGCATATTATAAATGCACACGTAGTTTTTTGTCCCATTCACTTCACACGACTGTGGAGAGTTCAACAAATTATCGCTAGCTACAGGTGGTACGCGGTCTGATAACAGGGGAGAACAACTATCTTAGTTGTAAACAGGTATGACACCCAAACTGTATCGTATGACTAATCGTTATTTTGGTTCGATGCCAGGGGAGAAGATTGATCATTCGTTGGTTAATTACGCAATTTGATCGGTTGGTATGTATATGACGTAGATTTCACATGAGTAGCTCTACTGGATATAATTCACATCCATTATTACAGAACATAACTCGTTAAAAAACATTTGGAGTTCAAAATATAGGCTCTTGGAATGTGGATACGCAGAAGCGTTTCGTGGGGAGATTAGCAAACAGTTGGACACAATATAGGTCCTTGAAATGGAGATATACAGAAGAAATGTGTCGCATTTCGTGGAAAGATAAGCAAACGGATGACAAAATATAGGTCCTTGAAATGAATATACAGAAGAAATGGGTCGCATTTCGTGGAAACAAAAGCAAACAAATGAAGTCCTGGTGACATTAGGAATGGGAACAGACATTTTGAAAGACACACACATTAGGCACATACATATTTGGGACATGCAAATAGACACAATACACTGCTGAAAACAACACTGGAGGGAAGGGTTGATGGTAGGTGGGCAAGAGAAAGAAAGCGATATAAGAGGGAGAGCTATATCAAGAGATAGACTAACAACAGTCTGTTGGAGTGTACCAACGAGACAAGAAACAGAAGATATTTGAGGTATATTGTAGCTCACCTTCGATTTGGAGACGGCTCCTGCTATTATCATCAGTTGACTCAATAAACAGATTAGAGGCAGTAAGGCAAAGGCAAGTCTATTTTAAGTACTCGCAGAACATATACACTAGACAGCACAGCCAACTCTTACTTTTATTTGCAGCCCAGGTTTTACTAGACAAGGACAAACTACTACACTATCAAGACACAGTAGACAGGGGCAAGATACTACCGAAACACAGTAGACAGGAGCAATATGCTACCAAAACACAGAAGACAGGGGCAAGATGCTACCAAAACCCAGTAGACAGAAGCAAGATACTACCGAAACACAGAAGACAGGAGCAAGATGCTACCAAAACACAGAAGACAGGGGCAAGATGCTACCAAAACTCAGTAGACAGAAGCAAGATACTACCGAAACACAGTAGACAGAAGCAAGATACTACCGAAACACAGTAGACAGGAGCAAGATACTACCGAAACACAGTAGATAGGGGCAAGCTGCTACCGAAACACAGTACAGTAGACAGGGACAAGATACTACATTAAGAACTCGCTACGTGGTCTTCTTTTTCTTGGCTTCTTTTTCTGGGCTTCTTTTTCTGGGCTTCTTTTTCTTGGCTTCTTTTTCTTGGCTTCTTTTTCTGGGCTTCTTTTTCTTGGCTTCTTTTTCTGGGCTTCTTTTTCTGGGCTTCTTTTTCTTGGCTTCTTTTTCTGGGCTTCTTTTTCTGGGCTTCTTTTTCTTCACTTCTTTTTCTGGGCTTCTTTTTCTTCACTTCTTTTTCTGGGCTTCTTTTTCTTCACTTCTTTTTCTTGGCTTCTTTTTCTTGGCTTCTTTTTCTGGGCTTCTTTTTCTTGGCTTCTTTTTCTGGGCTTCTTTTTCTTCACTTCTTTTTCTGGGCTTCTTTTTCTTCACTTCTTTTTCTGGGCTTATTTTTCTTCACTTCTTTTTCTGGGCTTCTTTTTCTTCACTTCTTTTTCTGGGCTTCTTTTTCTTCACTTCTTTTTTTGGGCTTCTTTTTCTTGGCATCTTTTTCTGGGCTTCTTTTTCTGGGTTTATTTTTCTGGGCTTATTTTCTGGGCTTCTTTTTCTGACATCGAGGACTTGAATACTGAACTGGAGTCATGGCCCCGTGCCCAGGGGAACGAATTCTAGACTCATGGATCAGGAAGGTGAAGATTAGATAGTAGAAGTGTATCGCCGTGCAAGATGAATTACATAGAGAAGAACTAACAGTTCACACCAATTTCCAGGTAAGTACCTTGACTCCATACTAAAGTGCAAATTTTCAACCTTTCCAAACCAATTTCCAGGTAAGTACCTTGACTCCCTACTAAAGTGCAACCTTTTCGACCAATCCTCGTGTCAATCCAATATCTAGAGTTTTGGAATTAAGAAGTTAAAGTAGAATACACATCATTCTTTTTACAGTCTTGTAAATCACAAGAGATTTACATAGCCAATCCCTTGACCCTCGTTCACGACGGTAACATGATATTTTTATTTATTTTTAAGGCAGTGAAAACTTGTCATTTTGTAAACAATTCGTATTATTTGTTGTTGTTATCATTTGGTACCTCAACCAAGGGCTTATTTTGCTATATGCTTAATCCAGCCCTGTCTGTATGTATTTATAATATTTTCTCCTTATTAAGTGTTGGGGAGATGACGACGTTCCCAGTGACACATTCGGAATCATATGATAGTGGTCCTCTACAACAATACAGGGCACAAAGGAGAATGCAACAACTACAGAGGCATCTCACTTCTGAGCTCCACATGTAAGGCGTTTACACGTGTCATACTATAGCGATTACAGGAAATTGCAGATAGTGTTCTTCCGGAATCACAGCGTGGTTTCGGAGTTTAGCGGTCAAAAAAAAGGACATCTTTTTACTCTCCGGTAACTTCAAGAAAAAAGCAGAGAATAATGAAGAACACTCTTTATCGCGTACGTTGATTTCACACAGGCGTTTGACACAGACTACAGACCTGAATTATATAAGGTATTGGAGTACATTGGCTGCCCCCCAAAACTTCTCAAACTCATAGCCTCGTTCCCTTATAGTCAGCGTACAGTTCGATGGCAGTACATCTGACAGTCTTGATGTTAAAATTGCAGTCAAGCGGGGATGTGTCCTTGCTTCCACCCTCTTTGGTATTCTATTTGCGGTCCTGCTAGACTATGCCCTCCGTGGTTACACCGGTGATGTCTTCATGCGCACTAGATCTAACGATTACCTTTTCCACGCCCCTCGCTTTAGAGCCAACACAATAACAACATAAATTCTTCTGAGACCCTTTCTTCGCCGATGACACTGCCCTCGTGACACTGCAGTCATTAATTAACATTATGATATGGCCAAGGCTTGTGGTCTGTGATCTCTAACTGTAAGTTTTACGACTATGCCCCTCTTCCCCCCTCCCCAACAAATATCACCTTAACGACAACCTAATTGTGCTAACACAATTCTGCTATGTTAGATCAAATAACCCAGCAGGGGATAGTGTGGGCTAATGGTTAAGTGACACGGCTCACAACCAGAAGGTGCTGGGTTCGATCCCCATCACAGCACCGGCTGTTACCCAGGGGAAGCAAACCCTTAGAAAATGCAGGAGGAAACAGACCCTAACATAAAATGCATGCTGAGGTCGGATGCACTGGGCCGACAGGCGCATAATAAAAACCACTTTGCAACGCACACCGCCTTGGGGATTAGACAAATAAGGTGAACGCCAAACAACAAAACAAAATAACAGGCCATCCTCTCACTAGATGAAGAAATGAATTCAAGGGTAGGAAATGCAGCCACAACGTTTGGCAGATTTTCCAAAATGGTGTTGAAAAATAATAAATTTACAATGCCAACTGAAACTCAGATATATTAGGCCTGCGTGTTTTGCAACTTATTGTAATGCCCCGAAGTGGACTACTTACTCGAGACACGTGAGGAGACTCAACTTTTTTCATCTTCCTTGTATAAGGAAAATAATGAAAATCACGTGGCAGGAAAAATTTACAACACGCAGGTATTGCATCAAATTAAGCTGTAATCCGAAGCGTACATAAGACTACGGACCTGGATTCTCTTAACTGTAGTGCAAT
Source organism: Ariolimax columbianus (assembly GCA_036924085.1). Lineage (NCBI taxonomy): Eukaryota > Metazoa > Mollusca > Gastropoda > Stylommatophora > Arionidae > Ariolimax > Ariolimax columbianus. The sequence goes on along the minus strand of JAVGWX010000005.1, from coordinate 21,712,514 downwards.
GCAAGACTTCACAGTAAGCTCATTGTTGTAGGGATGGCTGCTTATGGTGAATATCCGACATGTCTCTGTCTGCTCTGATCGGCGGGACGTCAGACACCTCATGAGCACGACTAGACTAAGCTGAGGTAGGCACCCCAAGCCCTGGTCATATCGTTGCCTTCCAACACAGTGCTAGATCCGCATTAAAGGCTTCAAAGTGTGCTGATTCCAATACCGAGGATGTCAGTCACAAACTGATTTGGGATACCTCAATAAATGTAGTTCGTAATTCCTAAAAGCTTTAGTAGGGGACAGCACCATCCAGCTTTGTGATTACTGTAGGTAGCAGTCATTAGGTGGCAGCACCATCCAGCTTTGTGATTACTGTAGGTAGCAGTCATTAGGTGGCAGCACCATCCAGCTTTGATATGAGATTACTGTAGGTAGCAGTCATTAGGTGGCAGCACCATCCAGCTTTGAGATGAGATTACTGTAGGTAGCAGTCATTACACCATCCAGCTTTGAGATTACTGTAGGTAGCAGTCATTAGGTGGCAGCACCATCCAGCTTTGAGATGAGATTACTGTAGGTAGCAGTCATTACGCCAACCAGCTTTGAGATTACTGTAGGTAGCAGACGTCAGGAGTCGCATGTACGTGAGCAGCAAAATATTAAAATGGCGCCGGTGCTTACAGTGTGTACAATCAAACACCAGCGTGCAGTTAATGAGATTTTACAAATTATGTTCATAAGAAAATGCCCCCTGTTTACAGTGAGAAATGTTTATCGCGTTCAGTGAAGATAACTGGATCAATACATTTTTTCAATGCTCAAATATTGCTGATGAAATCCAACCTTTCTGCCTTTTTTGGATTGCAACAGAATCATCTTTGAGGGAGATGAATCGAGCTGACAGGTAAGTAATGATAGGCAATACATAAACTACAATAAGGTGTTCGTATAATTTAGTCTACATCATAATGTATGATCCCACCTTTGCGGGCGACCTTCCACGATTGATGAAGAGGTGGAAAATGAAGTGTAAATGTGGCCAAGTCAGCAGACCAACGTATTCTATGTTGCAGGTTTTGTTGCACTGATAAAGCGAGGGATACTTGTATCAAGGTTGGTGGAAATTATGGTGCGAAATAAAGGACCATGTAAGTGCAATATTCATTTATTATCAAATTCGTATCCCATTTAGTTGTTTTAAATAGCCATGTGTGACATATTTACTGACTTGTTCTGGTAAGAGTCCTAAATTGTGCCGGGAATGGGTAAGTTGCGGGCTCAGTTATAACCATCCAATGAAATCCAATTTAAATAAGAGTACACACATGATACATATAACAGACATCAGGAAAGCTTAAGTTTACATTATGTCTACCTTCTGTTTTACATTATCCAAGGAGGAAGGCAATACTACGGAAAAACACACCATGAAGACGTGTGTATGTGTGTATGCGAGAGGTCGAAGTCGGTCGTACTCCGTTTGTCCAGCTGTGTCGTATAGACAAAGTGTGTAATCTTCTCCATGAACAGTGACTGTCACAGCGTAGTTGTCAAATACCTGAGGAAGTTTATACAAAAATACAAATCGTATTAGCTTTACAAATTTCTGAAAGAAATCTGCTAATCTTATACTATAAAACAAACAAAATGCAGGTGTTCAGTTGGTTCGTCTTGCGAAAAGTCTTGAAAGGTGAGCTCTAGCGACGTGAGATTTGTACAGCTCATTATGTCTTGAATTTCTAGATCAACGCATCTATTACCAGCTGTCATTGTCCATTCTTAATCAGTGTTTTACGCCTGAACTTGACGGCCATTCGTTTCCACCGCACTTCCACAGAAACAAAACACGAAACCCTCTTCTGGACACAATGACTTTGGCAGTGATAAGAGCAAATGAAAACACTAAATGGATCTCAACAACAACGAACATGGACTGATCACCAACTACAATACAACTTGGGCTGGAGAGAAGGAACATAATAGCGTCCAGGTAACGAGATCACAAATAGTCGGAGCTGTAAAATTGACACAGAAGTTCTAATGGAGCAGATTACATAGCAACATTGGCTGGTAAACAACATTACGTCTAGGAAACTAAACTGCTTTGGTCGCATCAAACGACTTAATGGTTTAGAAAAACAACAGTACGGAAGGGTATAGTATCTAGAAAAAAACTAGGCAGATCAAAACCACGAGACATTAAAGTGCTTCTAAAGATGACAATAGCGGCGCTTGCACAGCTTAACAAAATCTGGCAAGATAAACGGTTAGCACTTTGCACAAAAATCAGGTTAATGCGTACACTGGTCTTGTCAATATTCCTCTATGCTTGTGAAACATTGACAGTTACATCTGACCTTCAGCGAAGGATACAGGCCTTGGAGATGAGATGTTTCCGAAGACTTTTAAACGTCACGTACAAATATCGAGTTACAAATAAGGAAATACGAGATATAATTACAACAGCAAAAAGGCCTTTTGAAGACCTCTTGCTAACTGTCAAAAGAACGAAACTCGCTTAGTACAGTCACATATCGAGATCAAATGGTCTTGCAAATATGATCCTCCACGGAAAGGCGCAAGGCAGACGACGAAGAGGCCGTCCCAAAAAGAGGTGGGAGGACAACATAAAAGAATGGACCAATCTCCGACCAGAAGAAGCCCAGGCAGCGGCCGCTGACAGAGATGGGTGGCGTGGTATTGTGAGGATGTCTTCGTCTGTGCCCCAACGACCTCACCGGTTACGGTATGACCTGACCTGAAGATGACAACGACAGAGCCGATATAACTACCAAAACATTGCGTATCTTACGTGGATGCTGTGATTAGAATGATGTCCCACAATTATTATATTCACTACTTTACACCATTCTTCCTCTTCATTGTTCCTTATTCGATAATTAACGTAAGAGAGCTATAGCTTTGTTGGATCTTGGGATAGCACATCTACAACCAACACTTCCCGTAGCACTTATGGTACGTGTATTGCGAGTTCTAGAATATAAGAATCGAATCCTTCGAGTCAAAATGTTACAGAAAGATCCTCAGAATACCTTGGACAAAGGAAAAAAAAACAAATGTAGACATTTGGCAAGAGTTGAACATAGAAGATAACTGGTTTATCAATTCCATTTTGGCTATAAAATGCAAAACTTTGGTCACATCAAAAGACACAACACTCTTGAGAGAACGGCGATGGAAGGTATGGTGCCAGGCAAAAGAGGAAGGGGTAGACCAAGAAGACGATGGCACCAAGATATCCAGGAATGCCTGGGTATGACTGTGGCGGAGACTGGAGTTTTGGCAAGAGAACGAGTTTCTTTCAGACAGACTGTGATGGGATCGACGTTCTACAAAGGATATGCTACATGATGATGATATAAGCTTCCCAATTTGAATGAAATCTTCCGTTCTACTTATTCATAAAAAGTACCGTCTCGTCATCTACTCTACTAATAATCTCTTTTTGGGAAGTGCATGTATTTGCACAGTTGTTAATACCCGCAATAACTTTTATCGGGTTATATCGCTAGGTCAATAAATCAGGATTATATCGTTTCTAAACTTGCATATCTGCTTCACTGGTAGTGGATCGTTCTCTTCCGACTTACTAGTGGTCTATTCTCTTGAGGATGTGCTTCAGTTCTGATTAGCCACAAACTGCTCCCGAATTATGATTGCTTCTATTCGACTTTACTGCTTCGTTAAGGGTCTTCCTAGGTTGTGTTCGCAATTTGTCTGTCACTCGTTGTGCGGTTTCTTAGCTATCGACTGCAACGACTATCTGTAACTCTGTTTCAATGATTGTTTTGACGGTTGCCACTTTTCAAGCATGTGAATCTCTCTCTCTCTCTCTCTCTCTCTCTCTCTCTCTCTCTTTCTTTCTTTTTTTCTTCCTCGCCCTCCTTCTCTGTTGGTCATAAACTATCAACTCTGCAATCGTGAATGCAACTTCTTGTCAAACGTGTCTCGTTTCGATCTAGTCTACTGTCTTATCAGTCTGCCCTTGTAATCCACCCTGCCCTTGTAATCCACCCTGCCCTTGTAATCCACCCTGCCCTTGTAATCCACCCTGCCCTTGTAATCCACCCTGCCCTTGTAATCCACCCTGTCCTTGTAATCCACCCTGCCCTTGTAATCCACCCTGCCCTTGTAATCCACCCTGCCCTTGTAATCCACCCTGCCCTTGTAATCCACCCTGCCCTTGTAAGCCACCCTGCCCTTGTTGCTGCTAACGATGCGTCTACTCATTCAGATATCTCTTCTGCCCTTCTGCCCTCTGCCCTTCTACCCTCCCTTAAATTTGCGACTCGTTCTATTTATAGAAAATTGCACCGCGTAGGAGTACTCGCACGTATGCTCATCATCATGTGGCATGTACTTTGCAGATTCACTCGATCACAATTCGTCTGAAAAAAACTTGATCTCTTGCCAAATCTCCAGCCTGCTCCAGAGTCATGCCCAAACGTTCCTTGTGCTCTTGTTGCCATCACCTTCATGGACTGCCTCTGTCTCTCTTGCACACGTCTTCCATTCTCGTTCCCTCATGACCGATGAGTATTTTGATTTGGCCAAAATGTGTTAATTTTTGGTCATGATAAAATTTATGAGTCAGTTCTCCTCTATGGCCAACTCTTGTCGAATGCCCGCATTTTTTTTTCCCCAGCCCATGGTATTCTGAGGACCTTTCTATGACATTTCGACTCGGACTAGATTCTCGTCCTTGAATTTTGGGTAACTATCCATGTTTCGCAGCCGTATGCTGCAACGGGAAAAACACAGGTTCTCAAATGGTTCACTTTTGTTAGATTGCTGGTATTCTTCTAGTTTCCTCAAGTTGTGCAGCCTCTGCATTGCCATTGCCAGTCGCCTTGTGATTTCCTTTGAGCAGACGCCATTGTTGTCTATTCTGGAGCTCAGAACCTTAAAGTTCATGGCCTGTTCAATTTCCACCTGCCCAATTTGAATTGATGTTGACTACTTGTTTTGTCCTTGGTCATTATATTTTATTTGTTTATGTTTACAAAGAAGGTGTAATCTTCGCAGCACAAGTTTATGACTGCAATTAGCTGCCCCAACCCCTCTGCACTGTTTGGTACCATCACCGTATCATCTGCGTATATTAGCTTTGGGATCGTGTAACCGCCGACAGTAAACGGGGTGCAACATTCGATATTCTCATTCACTCCAACGTTCCTCATTATGCACCCTGCAATAGGTGTGGGGAGAGTATACATCCCTGCCTTATTCCCATTTGCACTTCAAACCAATTGTGACAGGATTACGTTACTTTTACTATACTAGTCACGAGAATCAATTATCACTATCATGTGACAGAGGGACTTCGCATACTTGTTATAAGCACCGATTTCCATTTCCATGTAACAGACCGCACTTATCTTCTTATCCTGTCTTTATCCTGTGTGACGTATAGTGGATTGTTTCCAATTTTTGCTTTTTGTTATTTTTTTACACACAATAACGACATAGGAACGATAAAAACTTGTTTCCACAAAATAATGAATTTATTTCAAGAATAGACAATTACAACATTATCAAAACTAAATTAAATTAAATATAACTCAATCTTTCTAATCCAGAGTTTATAAGCATGAGCTTCCTGGTACTCTGAATCTAATAACCCGGTTCTGATGTATATCCTATGCTTCTTATATTATCTATAATGTCAGACTGAATTTATACACATATTGTTCTGCACTGATTAACTATCTACTGTGTGGTCACGTGGTGCCCTTCCGCAGTTGGTAATGAAGTTTATCTCTGGCGGCCGTCGGCCCTGCGCCGTGTAACAAATGCATCTTACCAAGATTGTGGGTGTGCTTCCCAAGGAGTCTTATGCTGCACCTCCATTTTTGACAGAGCCTTCGGGATATTATCCTGGGGTTCACCAGATCCTTTTCGACACAGACATTGGGTTCATCAGACCATTTTCGACACAGACATTGGGTTCATCGGACCATTTTCGACACAGACTTTGGGTTCATCAGACCATTTTCGACACAGACATTGGGTTCATCAGACCATTTTCGACACAGACATTGGGTTAACCAGATCATTTTCGACACAGACATTGGGTTCATCAGACCATTTTCGACACAGACATTGGGTTAACCAGATCATTTTCGACACAGACATTGGGTTCATCAGACCATTTTCAACACAGCCATTTGGTTCATCAGACCATTTTCGACACAGACATTGGGTTAACCAGATCATTTTCGACACAGACATTGGGTTCATCAGACCATTTTCGACACATACATTGGGTTCATCAGACCATTTTAGACACAGACATTGGGTTGATGTGTAATATGTAGTTGTGGAAGGGTGGAAGTGGTAGGGTAGATGTGAAAGATGTTGTTTTAGAAGAGTAGATGTGAACGATATGGTTATGTAATATGGAGTTGTAGAATATGGAGGCTGTAGAAAATGGAGTAATAGAAGATGGAGTTGTGGAAGTGCCGTTGTGTAAAATAGTTATTTTTGGGAAAAGTTGTTGCAGAAGGTGTTATGCTGAGGTTGTGGAAGGTGGTGTGATTGTGACATAATGGATGATGTGATTCGACAGACATATGGTTCACATTTCTCATATACAGTACTTACAGTTGGTACATATTCCACTGGAAACTTGTTTGTTGCATAAGCCACCAACATGCACGTTTTACCAACAGCACCATCGCCTACAACCACACATTTTATTGACTGCATTTTGGGTTGTAACTGTTTGAAACATTAAGACAACGTTAATATTAGACAGACAGAAAATTGTGCATATAGACAAAACAGATATATATCTACAGTATGTGTATGTATGTATGGTATGTGTGGTATGTATGGTATGTGCGGTATATATGGTATGTATGTAATGCATGTGTGGTATGTATATATGTATGTATGTATGGTATGGTATGTACGTATGTAATGTATGGAAGGTGTGGTATGTGTGGTATGTGTGTTATGGTATATATGGCATATATGGTATGTATGTATGTAATATATGTAATGTATGTATAGTATGTATGTATGTATGTAAGGTATGTATGGTATGGTATGTATGTATGGTATGTATGGTATATAATGGTATGGTATGTAATGGTATGGTATGTAATGGTATGGTATGTAATGGTATGGTATGTAATGGTATGGTATGTAATGGTATGGTATGTAATGGTATGGTATGGTATGGTATGGTATGTATGGTATGTAGTGTATGTATGTAGGGTGTGTATGGTATGTATGGTATGTAGTGTATGTATGTATGGTATGGTATGTATGGTATGGTATGGTATGGTATGGTATGTATGGTATGGTATGTATGGTATGTATGGTATGGTATGGTATGTATGTATGTATGGTATATATGTAGGGTGTGTATGGTATGTATGTATGGTATGTATGTATGGTATGTATGTATGGTATGTAATGTATATATGGTATGTATGTATGTATGGTATGTATTTATGGTATGTATGTATGGTATGTATGTATGGTATGTATGTATGGTATGTATGTATGGTATGTATGTATGGTATGTATGTATGGTATGTATGTATGGTATGTATGTATGTATAGTATGTATGTATGGTATGTGTGTATGTTATGTATGTATGGTATGTATGTGTGTATGGTATGTAATGTATGTATGTATGGTATGTAATGTATGTATGTATGGTATGTAATGTATGTATGTATGGGATGTATGGTATGTATGTATGGTATGTATGTAATGTATGTATGGTATGTATGTATGTATGTATGTATGGTGTGTATGTATGTATGTAGGGTGTGTACGGTATGTATGTAGTGTATGTATGGTATGTAAGTAATGTATGTATGGTGTATATGTATGTATGGTATGTATGTATGTATGGTGTGTATAGTATGTATGTATGTATTCGGTCGCTGTAGTCCCTCGCCTCTAACAGTGATGAACGGAAACGGTAGTCGATCGAGTCCCGTATGTTTCAAGCGGCCCCTGGTCTCAGGGGAGATAAGACCAGAGTGTCTGCATCCTGTGCATACTGAGTTACCTTCAGTTGTCTCTACCAATAATCTTGCCACTGGTCCAATGTAACTCGGGACAAGAGAGTGAGATTGATTACCAGCGCACATCGAACTTGGGGTCCAACATCCAGGCCTTATTGCAAAAATTATTTAGGAAGTTAAAATTACATAAAATATGTTGGGAAGTTGTCAAACGGATTGAAAATTGGTAAGGGGGCATAAATAAGGAGTACTCTGAGTGGAGTGAAGTAAAAAGTGGAGTGCCACAAGGCTCGGTTTTGGGACAAATTTTGTTATTGATATATATATATATATATATATATATATATATATATATATATATATATATATATATATATATATATATAAACAATTTGGACATTGATATCAGGGGAACGCGTGGGCTAGGAGTTAAGTAACACGGCTCACAACTCAAAAGGTTTTGGGTTCGCTCCCCATGACAGCACCGATCGTTAACCCGGGGAAGCAAACCATTAGAAAATGCAAGAAGAAGCAGACCCTTACTTGAAATGTATGCCGAAATCGGGTGCACTCGACCGACAGGCGCAAAATAGAAACATAGTGCAATGCACACCGGCTTGGGGAATGCAACACAAAAAACAAACAAACAAATATTGGATCCATGATTGCTAAACTCGTGGAAGACACAAAAATATGCAGCAGTTTCTCATCTAAAGCAGAAATGGATATATTTAGGTAAGATTTATATAAAATTCATTCAACAAATTGAAGATAGGGAGTACCGACGAATGCCCGTGCGGTACTGGTAAAATGACCACTGAACATCTGCTGCAGAACTGCCCGACATACGAGGATCAGAGAGAGCAGATGTGGCCATTACCAGTGGAACTGCAAGACAAGCTCTATGGCAGTGGCGAGAGCCTCAGGATGACCGCCGCTTTTTTCGAAAAAATAATGGTTACTGTCTGACTGTGTACGCAGAAGAAGAAGAAGATATAAAATTCGAGAATGGTCTGTAAGCTGGCAAATGGAGTGTAATGTAGATAAATGTACAGTCATCCACACGGGTAGATTCCATATGGAACATAATTACAGAATGGGCGAGAACAATATTAGAAAGAAAGAAAAGGAAAGGGACCTAGGGGTTATAATATATCATACAGGTAAAGTGAGTGAGCAAGTCCAGGTAGCAGTGAATAAAGCAAATTCATTGTTAAGTATCATACAAATAAATATTAAACACAGGAGCAAGGAAGTGATAGTCAAACTGTATGAAACATAAGTTAGACCTAGATTGGAGTACTGTGTACAGGTGTGTAGTCCTTATCTTAGAGGAGATAAACATGCTGGAATGGATACAAAGAAGAGCGACACAACTGATAGTGGGTTTCCAGAATTACAGTTATGAGGAAAGACTAAGAAAAACCGGTCTATAGTGTCTAGAAAAGATACAAATTCTAGGTGACTTAATACATATTTTTAAGATAATCAAAGGAAAGGATAAATTAGACTATAATAAGTTTTTGCTTCAAATTACAACCACCTACTAAATCAAAAGGGCATAGCTACAAATTAACTAAAGAAAGGTACAGATTATTTATTAGGAAATATTTTTTAGTCAGAGAGTGGTGAATGCTTGGAATGCATTGCCACAGGAAGTAATTGAGGCAGGAACAATTAATGCATTTACGAATAGATTGGATGCGCATAGTTTTTACAGCAATGAAATGTAAATGGTACTGGTTGTATACAGACTTTGCATAGTCCTCTAAACCAGTATACAGACGTTAAGTTTAAGTTTTAAGTTCTCTGATGAAACTCAACTAAGCAAGCTGTATAAGAGCTGCAATCGGCTTTTAGCGATAATGTGTCCCCGCTAAGCTGTCACTGTACGAGGTCTTGCTACAGAGCGTATATATATATATATATATATATATATATATATATATATATATATATATATATATATATATATATATATATATATATATATATATATATATATATATATTTAAACACACACACATATATATATATATATAAACATATATATATATTTATATTTAAACACACACATATATATATAAACATATATATATATATATATATATATATATATATATATATATATATATATATATATATATACGAACCCGAATCGCTCATCTGGAAAGCCATTGCCTTGTTGCATGGCCACAATATATATTCTTCTTCGTTCGTTCTCAATCTACCGCTACCAAGCCCTGAAAAGAACTTTGCAAGTAGCAGGATGTAGTCCGTAGAACGGAATGTGTTATGTTGTAGATTATAGTTTGACTGCGATATTTTCACCTTTCAGTCCGACATATCCGACTTCAGCAAACCATTTTTAGATACCAGATTAACCTTCCCTCTTCGATCGCATTTGCAAAATTCTCTACTGGTAGAGTTGAAGAAGATCGGATACCAAAGCGGTCATGGGATATAAAAAGTCAAGAACGCAGACCCCCAGGACGTCCCAAAGTACGTTGGGAAGACAACATACGAAAGTCCCTAAGTGATAGAGGGCTGGATTGGAAAGAGGCCATGAAAAAGACGGCGGATAGAGCAGTGTGACGTTCTCTCTGGAAAACCTCTACATCTCGCGGTAGAAGAGGAGCAACTAAGTAAGTATAACTACTGTCTCTCTGGTCTCTGATAGCAATTCGTTCGTCAACCCCAACTATCTCCCTACTTCCGTATTTGTTTTTCTTCTCTTTCAACAAGACATATCCCAATCTTCTGTAATCTCACATTTCCAATGTCTCGATTTTCCATCTGTATATTAAATACCCTAGTCTCCCCGCAATAGAGCAGTGACGCGCAGAAATTGCACTTAACCAGTCACGTTTTCAAATTGTAATGTATCTGCTTGGATGTCAGTATCTGTCGCATGTTGTTGAATACTGTCTTACCCAACTATCATCTTTCTGATTTCTCTTTCGCAGCCGCCCTCTTCCGTTATTGTATGTTAGATATGATAATTAACTCTGTACCTGTTCTAGTGGGAGATCATGTTTTTTTCCCCGTATGGGGGATGTCCCGTTTGTGTTGCCAAGCATCCTGATTTGTGTTTTATCAATCCATACTCCTGACACTTGTCTTGTCTAATCCAATTGTGCCGTGGGGAGCCGTGGGGAGTCGTTATTTTTTGTCCAGGGCCAGACGCGTCGCTGAAATAGTCGCCATCTAAAGACGTAGCTTTGGCTTCGCATCTGATTGGTCCTGGGTTCATTCCCCAGTTGGGGCGGTAATGTTTTTTCAGACCGCAACGGCTCCCGGGTCGACCCAGCCTTAAATGGGTACCGGTTCAGTCCGGGAAGTAAAAGCGGCGAGGGAGAAGAGATGGCTACCGCCCTCATATAACCGAGCCTTTGAAATGTGAGATCGCTAACACTTTACACCCCTACGGCAGTAATGCTATGAGTTACTTTTACAAGACGATTTAGAATATCCGCAACCTTTCCTATCCATCTAGTTCTCGGTCTGCGACGGTTGCGAAACCTGACCGTCGTGCGTTATAGGCGCACATGGGTAGTTGGTGAAGATACATTTTCGTTAGGTGGCCGATACAATTTATTATCTCTTCATCAATATAGTCAGAGCAGTGTCTTGCTTCAACGATTCCTCTCACATCTTCACTGCGCATTCTGTCTCTCCTAGTTACGTTGATTGTTTTCCGTCTGTCTCCCCTAGTTACGTTGATTGTTTTCCGTCTGTCTCTCCTAGTTACGTTGTTGTTTTCCGAAGACATCTCATCTCACATATCGTGATCTTTCTCTCTAGAGTTTTTGTTTGTCCAAGCTTGGCACTGGTAACAGAGAATTGGCATGCATTTACTGTTGATTAGCATTATTTTTGTGGACACGTTTATGTTAGAGTGTTTCAATAATGGTGACAGTTGGTATGCATTCGCATTTGCTTTTTGGCATTAGTCCGTGTAAATCCTGTTGACTTTCTGATTACAAAACTGTATTATCCACGTATCAAATGGTTATTATCACACATCCTGCGATAAGCCCAGCCATATTTGTTACCTGTTTGAGCATCTGTTCAAGTGGCTCTTATAATCATGAGGTGAAGAAGGTGAGCATGGTCATTCCTGGTTGTAGTGTATTGAAATGTTTCTTACCCAGCTCACCATGATGGTGTAGATTCCTACCTCGTTGGCCAGTCTGCTGTAACGCAGTATATTTCTATGTGCACGCCGTGGACGTAATGAAAGGTTTTGAATAATAGGTTCCACCAAACCATGGTGCATCTTCCCAAACATTTGTCCTTACATAGATATATTTACAGTGTGTCGACAGACAAATATGATGACTGATAGGTAGATAGGTAGGTAGACAGATAGACAGACAGATAAACAGATAGACAGACAGACAGATAGATATATAGATAGATAGATAGATAGATAGATAGATAGATAGATAGATAGATAGATAGATAGATAGATAGGTAGGTAGGTAGGTAGGTAGGTAGGTAGGTAGGTAGGTAGGTAGGTAGGTAGGTAGGTAGATAGATAGATAGATAGATAGATAGATAGATAGATAGATAGATAGATAGATAGATAGATAGATAGATAGAGACAGAGAGAGAGAGACAGACAGACAGACAGATAGATAGACAGACAATATTAGAGTCTCACCTGTACAACAGCACACCTGTATGTGACTTGCCTCTATACAGCTACGACTCCCGAATGACACTCAGCGGTATGTATCACAGATAGATAGTTGCCCAAAATAGAACCTCATTGGCAGACCCGGATCCCGTGTAGCGATTCAATTCAGTAATTCTATTCAGCGACAAGGAAAGGCGGAGTCCAGACTAGGTTAAACGGGTGTGAATTGGGGCAGGTCTCCGCGTTGTTGAAACTTTAGACAGTTGCGCGTTTGTGGTTTTAGAACGTTGGAAATGGGCCTAAGGGTTTGGAATTGCTTACGTAACGTTAGCGAATAAAGTGGCGGCTATATCTTTGTTATTGAGGGGCATTTAATATTGATAAGCTAAAGCATCGGGAATTGGCTCTTCTGTTACATAACCGCAATCAGAAATAAAAGAAAGTAAATAGAACTCTATTTTATTGGTACAAGTTTTTATTTACGACGAGACGTGCTCAGGATCCGTTAAAATATGGTAGATTAACGTGTCGCAATAATACAGGATGTGTACACAATTTCAGCTTTCTAGGTTATGGGGGAAAATGGAAGTCCTCGCACACGGATACATGTCTAGATGAAAGCTTGCAATAAAAAAAATATTTTTGAAAAAAACATTAACAAATATGGTTGTTGTTTCGAATGCCCACAATGAGTTCTCTTTTGAGTTTTGAGCGTCCTGAAAAGACCGTTAAGTGACGGGTTGCGGTAGCTTTCCTCACATTCCGAGCGTGCTGATGAAGGTGGGCAGGGGTCCTCCATGCGGTTGTGCTATGCTTAGCCTCATCTGCGTGTCACTCATTACTATGGGGATCACTTCTATCCCTCACCTCGTTAGCCAGGCTGCAATGAAAACAGCCCGTTTCCAGGGCAGGCTGCGAGGAAGCCGAGGTTGTTAGTACCCTCTTTTTTATTTTTCCTTTCTGCCCACAACAGCTGAAACCGGAACAGGAAGTTTGTATTTTAAAAATAGTCTTCGGCGCTCCTACCGAATACCCGCCAAATCTGATTGTATTTTTGACAGATTGCAGATCACTACTAGAAGCAGTACAAAACAGATTGTATTCTTAACAGATTGCAGATCACTACTAGAAGTAGTACAAAACAGATTGATTCTTAACAGATTGCAGATCACTACTAGAAGCAGTACGTAACACCAGAGCTGAACAGATGCTACAGGAAATCAGATCAGAGCTCAACAACATCCAAAGAGCCCAACAGTTGATTTTCAGTTGCTACCCTCCCATTGTGAAATCACAAGGAACGAGGGAGCCGATGCTCTGCCCAAAGCAGGGGCAAGATGGAGTAACCTTGCAAAACAGTGGCTTACAGAGAGGGAAAAACTATCATCACCTGGAAATAGGACGTGGGCGTGCGTAATTGACCTGACCCAATCCACCAGCTCCACAGACACCAACGATCCACCAGCGTCACAGACACCAACAATCCACCAGCTCCACAGACACGAACAGGCCATCAGCTCCACAGACACCAACAATCCACCAGCTCCACAGACACCAACAATCCACCAGCTCCACAGACACCAACAATGCACCAGCTCCACAGACACCAACAATCCACCAGCTCCACAGACACCAACAATCCACCAGCTCCACAGACACCAACAATCCACCAGCTCCACAGACACGAACAGGCCATCAGCTCCACAGACACCAACAATCCACCAGCTCCATAGACACCAACAATCCACCAGCTCCATAGACACCAACAATCCACCAGCTCCATAGACACCAACAATCCACTAGCTCCACAGACACCAACAGGCCATCAGCTCCACAGACGCCAACAATCTACCAACTCCAGACACCAACAACTCACAAGCTCCACAGACACCAATAATCCACCAGCTCCACAGACACCAACAATCCACAAGCTCCACAGACACCAACAATCCACCAGCTCCACAGACCCAATCCACCAGCTCCACAGACACAAACAATCAACCAGCTCCACAGACACCAGCTCCACAGACAAACAATCCACCAGCTCCACAGACACCAACAATCCACCAGCTCCACAGACACCAACAATCCACCAGCTCAACAGACCCAATCCACCAGCTCCACAGACACCAACAATCCACCAGCTCCACAGACACCAACAAACCACCATATTTCGTATGAGAACAGGCCACTGCAGACTATTGGGTCACCTACATCTGCTCAAGTTATCACACACAAGTGACTGCCCATGTGGAACCGGAGTCCAGACCCCTGAACACATCCAACAGGCCTGTCCTGATACTGAGACCTACGATGCTAAACCTGGCCAGTGGGAGCCGAGATGACGCAAATGCTTTGGGGCTGTCACCCGGACCTGTTGAGGGTTTTGGGGCTGCCACCCGGACCTGGAGAGGGCTTTGAGACTGCCACGTGGACCTGGAGAGGGATGTGGGCCTGTCACCCGGACCTGGAGAGGGCTGTGGGCCTGCCACCCGGACCTGGAGAGGGATGTGGGGCTGTCACCCGGACCTGGAGAGGGATGTGGGTCTGCCACCCGGACCTGGAGAGGGCTGTGGGTCTGCAACCCGAACCTGGAGAGGGCTGTGGGGCTACCACCCGGACCTGGAGAGGGATGTGGGTCTGCCACTCGGACCTGGTGAGGACTGTGGGTCTGCAACCCGGACCTGGAGAGGGCTGTGGGGCTGCCACATACGCGCGAGGGGCACGATGACGTCCCATCTGGACCGAATAAGCACATTCAAATGTTCTAGTGCATATGTGTTCATTATTCTCGCATTCATAGGTTCTGCTGCAGACTGTTTAAAAAATGGTGGATGTGGTACGGAATCCGTCCGGGGTTGATCAGTGAGCGGTGATTCAGTTCCTAACAGCTGATGAAGGATGTCGATATTCATCGCAGAATGCAAGCAATGTATGGTGACAAGAGTGTATCGAAGACAACAGACAAGGACTGGGCATGGATGTTTCGGGAAGGACATGAGTAAACGAAAGATCTTCCGCGACCAGGTCAAGAGTATTTATATAACCATCACCAATATTGATGTAGCACTGCGGGTGGTCCATCTACTAAGTGTATGTTCGCTAGCAGGGGAATTCGCTGTGTCGCTATGGACAGTTGAAATGGTGGTTAGGAAGACACTGAAGTATCGATGGTGTGTTCACATTGGGTCTCAAAGACGCTGACCGACCACCATTAGGAAGAATGCATGCGCTGGAGTTTGAACCACGTGTTGCGTTACGAAACGGAGGTTGATGGTGGAAGCGGTAGCTCGTATAAGGTGATACGTTCTGCCACACCCAGTAACTCTAGGGTCTCCTCTCTCTTCTTACCTCCCCCTGTTTCATTTGACTCTGTCCTACAATCACACTCTTGAACAACTTGAACACGCGCCCTCGTGGTGAGACCCTTCCATTGCACTTTGGTTGGGCTAGCTTCTGAGAGCGCACAAACCTAGCATAGGTACATACAGATGCACACATGCATCCAAGCACTGGTTTATGCGTCTTAATATCTCCCAAATTGACTACGGTCTGGTGGAATAGGCGCGCCTCCGCCAGTAGAAACTAGCGAGGCAAACACGTTAAATTTAAAAAAAATTAAAAACCCAGGCTACAGCCCCGATCTGTCACCACATGACTTCCATTTGTCCGAACCCTTAAACAAATTTCTAAAGGGGCAACGATTCGACTCCCAGTGCAGACGTCATGGCCTCGGTGACCAAATGGTTCAATGAGCAGCCAAGACCATTTTACTCGAACGGGATCCCAAAGAGTTCTATGCGTTTCTGAATGCCTTCTCCGAATTTTTCTAATCAACCTCGGTACATGCTTGCTTCACAATAATTCATTTTTTTAAACTATGCCACACCTGCTTCATATGTTTGTCATAAAAAAACCGAGGCGGGATTCATGTGAAGACGCATCGTGTGTGTATGTGTGCGTATGCGTATGTGTGTGTGTGCGTGTGCGTATGTGTATGTGTCTGTGTGTGTAAACTTGCAGCAATTTTATTAACAATTTGCGTTATTATTTGTTGCCATTGATTGATGTCCATTTTCAATTGATGAGCGAGATCAAGATGCCGAGCAGCGCATGAGCTGCAGTGGTCAGCGACCCATAGCTGACTGCTAGCGTCAGGGCCAGCAGCGCATGAGCTGCAGTGGTCAGCGACCCATAGCTGACTGCTAGCGTCAGGGCCAGCGAACCAGAGCTGCCAAGACCCTTCTACACCTCCAAGCGGTGATCCTGGATAACAGGCTGCAGCAGGGCAGACTGGCTAAGGAGAAGGAAGCGAATAGGGAATGCTAACCCGGTACTAAAAAAATGCTTGCTGAAGTCAGATGTGTTGGACCGAAAGGTGCATATATCGCAGTCAAGCTGACTAGGCTGCAACCTCTTTGGCGAGACAAGCGCCTCGCCCTCGGCATAAAAGTCAGACTACTGCGCTCCTTGGTGCTGTCAATATTTATGTATGCCTGCGAGACCTGGACCATTACAGCAGATATCCAGGGCAGAATACGTGCAATGGAAATGCGGTGCTAAAGAAAACTCCTAAATGTTACATATAAGGATCGTGTCACGAACGTAGACATCCGTCAGAGAGTTGAAGACGCTATTGGTCCTTTTGAAGATCTGTTCACAACTATCAAAAGACGAAAGATGGCCTGGTGCGGGCACGTCGCGAGGTCCAACGGAATTCCCAACTCGATACTCTTTGGATCCGTACCGGGACAGAGAGGGCGAGGACGTCCAAGGAAGAGATGGGTGGACAACATCGCTGAGTGGTCAGGCCTTCGTCCCGGTGAGATACGTCAGGCGGCGACAGACAGAGAGAGCTGGCGTGATATTTTCATGTCTTCATGTGTGCCCCAACGACCTGATGGGTTATGGGATGAATTGAACTGAACTGAACTGAAGCTGTAAACTACCACACAACGCAAGCCATTCTGCTACTTAAGCCCTTTCATGGTTTCGTGGCGGGAGTTTGAGAATGAACGAAGCTAAGCCAAGCCAAGCTAAGCCAAGCCAAGCCAAGCCAAGCTAATTGATGTCCTAAGCCTCTGCTTGTTTAACTTAATAGTTAATTCAGCCATTTTGTAGATGTGACAAGACAAGAAATAGTAGTAGCCCTAGAATAGAATAGACAAATAATTCAGCCATTTTGTAGATGTGACAAGACAAGAAATAGTAGTAGCCCTAGAATAGAATAGACACATAATTCAGCCATTTTGTAGATGTGACAAGACAAGAAATAGTAGTAGCCCTAGAATAGAATAGACACATAATTCAGCCATTTTGTAGATGTGACAAGACAAGAAATAGTAGTAGCCCTAGAATAGAATAGACATATAATTCAGCCATTTTGTAGATGTGACAAGACAAGAAATAGTAGTAGCCCTAGAATAGAATAGACACATAATTCAGCCATTTTGTAGAGGTGACAAGACAAGAAATAGTAGTAGCCCTAGAATAGACTAGACACATTTTTAAAAATCAAGTTGCGGCGGGATAGCACGTCGTAGGGAACATGCCGTTCTGAGAAAGTTTACCATCTATTATGGTCGTATTGTCGTTGTTGTTGTTGATGATGATGATTAATGCCCACGACAAGTAAGTTTACTCTTTCGTGCGTCTTGAAAAGGGCGTTAAGTGACCGATTGTAGTCGCTTTCCTCACATGCAGAGCGTGCTGATGAAGATGGACAGCGGTTCCCCAGGCTGTTGGACAATACTTGGCTTCATCTGCGTGTCGCTCACTACTACGGGATTCACGTGCATCGACACCTCGTTAACCAGACTGTCTTGAAAACAGCCTGTTTTCATGTAACGCTACATATAAGAGATATGGTAAGTAGTCTCGGTCAGTGTAGATTCCCATCATGCATTCCCATCATGCGCACGAGGTAGTCTTCTACCCTGGGGGCAACTCTTCTCTCTCACCTCACTCTGTTTCATTTGACTCTGTCCTACAGTCACACCCTTTCACAACTTTCACACGCGCCCTCGTGGTAAAGCCCTTCCATTGCACTTTGGTTGGGCTAGCTTCTGAGGGCGCACAAACCTAGCATAGGTACATACAGATGCACACATGCATCCAAGCACTGGTTTATGCGTCCTGATATCGCCCAATTGACTACGGTCTGGGGTGGAAAATGGCGCGCCTCCGCCAGTAGAAACTAGTGAGGCAAACATCTAAGCAAAAAAAAAAAAAAATCGGTCAGTGTATTGTGCCTGATCCTGGCGCGACGTCCTGGTCAGTTTGTTGTGCCTGACTGGACTAGTTTCCCCATGGTCCGGTGAAATATTCATATTTTTCACCCGGTATGTTCGCACATTAAACAAATATACGAACCATGCACAGAAGGCAGCATAAGGAAATGCTGTCATTGTTCTGGAATCGAAGAGCGGATGGTCGAACGGTTTGGATGACAGTCACGAGTACATGCATTCAAAACTTCGGTAAGGCATAGGATTAGTTTTCTATATCGGAGGCGAAATAAATACCTAGTCTAAACAGTGCGTGCCGAGGGTAAGGACAAAAGGCCTTTATTAGTCAGCCCTGTGAATCCCCCAGGTGGTCCTGTGCAATGGGAACCTATTCAGTAATTATAGCTCTGGAATGCCTTACAGGGAATAAATACGAGGTTAGGTCAGTAAGTAGATCATAAACTGATATGGTATAGCTGAAAAATGTGTTTGGTAGTTAGTAAAGGTAACATTTAGTGTCAGCAATTCCGGCATTGTGATTGGTTAAGGTAAAAGACGCTAGGTGACAGCAACATCCAGCTTTGTGATTGGTTAAGGTAACAGACGCTATGTGACAGCAGCATCCAGCTTTGTGATTGGTATAGGTAACAGACGCTAGGTGTCAGCAACATATAAACATGCTGGGAAGAATTCCAAAAAGAGTGACAAAGCTGATAGTGGGATTCCAGAATCACAGTTATGAGGAAAGACTCAGAAAAACCGACCTACAGTGTCTAGAAGAGAGAAGAATTGGTGGTGGCTTAATACAAGTTTATAAGATCAGAAGAATAGATAAATTAGACTATAAAACGTTTTATTAAAATACAGCCACCCACAAGAACAAGAGAGCATTGCTACAAATTAACTAAAGAGAGGTCCAGATTAAATATTAAGAAATATTTTTTTAGTCAGAGAGTGGCGAATGCTTGGAATGTATTGCCGCGGGAGGTAGTGGAGGCAGGGACAGTTAATGCATTTAAGAATAAATTGGATGAGCATAGCTTTTAGAGCAAAGTGATGTAAATGAAACTGGTTGTATACAGACTCTGCAGAGTCTTCTAAACCAGTATAAAGACGTTAAGTTAACATCCAGCTTTGTGATTGGTGTAGGTAATAGACGCTAGGTGGCTGCAATATCCAACATGAACCTTCTTTCTCCAGAAATATCATCACAACACGCTGTTCCTGCACTGGAGTCAACTTGTTCGAAACTATTTTGAAAAACAAAGCGCGGGAAAACAGCAGATGCTTATTCATTCCACCACAAGGTGTCAGCCATATAATGTTTACGTTGGAATAATTACTATACTAAATAAACTTAATTTTCCGGTTATCCTGACAAAACTAGACGCCTCTCGCATATATTCATTAAAATTACACTGTCTGTGAGAGATTTCGCACAGCAACAACAAAATCATATAGCGTTACATATTTGCATTTTTTCCAGATCATGTTACTTCCATTCTCGCGTAAGCTGAGACTCCAGAAACTGTATTCGCTCTGCATAATGATGGTTCTGAAAAGCAATCCGAAATTTGCAAACTGTATACATCCGTAAGCGTCTTCTGACAAAGATAAAAACTTGCGCAAATAATGTTTAAGCGTGCACAGTTCAATTCCTTGGTTCAGTTCACGCTGAGAGCAGCCACATAATTCTCTACGTAAGTTAGGGGTCTTACGGTATAGTAGCTATTTCAAGTTAGATCTCGGGGACGGTTTCCAACTGGCTGGAGAGATTCACTTGGAAAGCAGAACATACACGCCCCCACAATAGAAGACTACTGTCCCACTGGACGACATGCGCCCGCGACAGACAGACTACTGTCTCACTGGACGACACGCCCCCACAACAGACAGACTACTGCCCCACTGGACGACACGCCCCCACAACAGACAGACTACTGTCCCACTGGACGACATGCCCCCACAACAGATAGACTACCATCTCACTGGACGACACGCCCTCACAACAGACAGACTACTGTCCCACTGGACGACATGCGCCCGCGACAGACAGACTACTGTCTCACTGAACGACACGGCCCCACAACAGATAGACTACTGTCTCACTGGACGACACGCCCCCACAACAGACAGATTACTGTCCCACTGGACGACATGCGCCCGCGACATACAGACTACTGTCTCACTGGACGACACGCCCCCACAACAGACAGACTACTGTCTCACTGGACGATACGCCCCCACAACAGAAGACTACTGTCCCACTGGACGACATGCGCCCGCGACAGACAGACTACTTTCTCACTGGACGACACGCCTCCACAACAGATAGACTACTGTCCCACTGGACGACACGCCCCCACAACAGAAGACTACTGTCCCACTGGACGACACGCCCCCACAACAGACAGACTACTGTCCCACTGGACAACACGCCCCCACAACAGACAGACTACTGCACCACTGGACGACATGCGCCCGCGACAGGAACGACTGGATCCTGAGTTGGGACTCAAGTACGACCACCCCTTGGCGAAGAACGGGTGGGACTACGAACTAATAAACTTTAACCATCATGAGAGCCACATGTAATCAACGTAATGGCCACGGACTGGTTGAAAGACTGAGAACTGAATAATAATAATAATAATAAGTTCTCTTAGTTATCAAAGAACAGTTGCGACGACCGGTCTCATCTATTGACTACTGCTGCGGCACGTTTCCAGGCCTATCTAAGACATGATGTGCATAGCACACCACTTCTACGCTTCTAGCTTGCAGGGGGTGGTCTTTTGGAGCGGCGGATGTAGTCATGTCACGTCCAGTATACACCGCTGGGTGTGCATGTGGAAGATCTCTAGTCTTGATATGTCATGTTTGAGAAATGTCCAGATCTCGGAGCCATAGACGAGAATTGGAACTGCAGAATATTGGTAAATGCGGAATTTTGTTTCAAGGGAAATCCTGCCGTCATTCCATGCACGTCGAAGGTCGTGCATAGCAGATGTAGCTAATCCTATCCACCTTGACAAATCGGGATCCCTGCGCCCAGCAGATGGGGATCGAATAAATCCAAATTAATTAACCTGGGGCGCCATGAAGTCGGGTAAATAGATCAGTCTCCGTGACGTCAAGCCAATGGACCAATGGCTGCATGGCGTCAAGTTAATGGACCAATGGCTACATGATGTCAAGTTAATGGGTCGCTGGCTCTATAACGGCAAGTTAATGGGCCACGGACTGCATGACATCAAGTTAATGAACCAATGGATGTATGACGTCAAGTTAATGGACCAATGGCTGCATTTATAATAGTTAATGGACTAATGTCTGCAAAGAATGACGTTTTTTCGATGCCATGAAAGCAGTCTACGGCCCGCGGTTCTATGATTCATCTCTTGTTCTTAATGTTGATAGCGCTGCACTGCTGGCTGACAAAGTCTATACTCTGGATCGCTGGAGAGAGTACTTAAGTGTTATCCTAAACTGTCCGCTCACCCTCAGCGAACGAGCCATATCACGCATGCCTCAAGTTTCTATCAACGACAGGTTCAGTATTCCTCTCTGTACAGATGAGGTCATGCAAGTCATAAGTTATTGTTCAATGGCATAGCCTCTGGATCAGATGATGTTCTTTGTGATGTCTACAAAGCAGAAAGTCCAGTGCTGCTAAAGACGCTGACACACCTTCTTTCGCCCAATTTATGATAGTCGTAAAAAACCACCACTGTCAATCTTGTGCTAATCACAGGCAAATCTCCTTCCTGACGATCGCTGAACAAATGATGACTCGGGTCTTGCTCAACCGCCTAACAATTCATCTCGAGCAGGACCTATTTCCACAAAGTCGGTGTGGTTTCCGAGCTGGTGAACATGATATTTGCGGCTCGTCAAATCTATTAGAAATAACATGAACATCATCGTGATTATACTTTTGTTGACCTAACCTTGACCTTTGACATTGTCAGCAGGAACAGATAAGATAAATGATGGCGAAACTCGGCTGCACCCAACCAATTCACCACAGCTTCTTTGTCAGTTCTATTATTGCATGTCTAATAGTGTACTGAATTATGTTGGGAACAAAAACAAATGAAAAAAACTGTAAAAGTTTATTAAAGTTGTTTAATCAAAATTTTAAAATGGGTATGGTCAGATACCGCACCGAGATGAGAACACAAACAAAACCTACGTTACGACCAATAGGCCTTCATCAGGAACAACAAATAACAACAACACTGAACTAACAAATCAACGTATAAGGAAAAAATGGTCTACTTATCTGATAGTAGACATAGTCTGTCTAAGCAACTGGTTGGGTCAGATGCTTGAATGAATATGAAGGTGGTGGTCAAATGAGGTGGCCAGGAGAGCGTAAGAAGTGAGGGGGAATGCACCGGATAAGCCAGTGGTGGCCAAATATGGAAACGGCCAAATAGTGATCCAAGTGGGAGAACAAAAAGATGGTGATGTAAGCTTGGAGGGGGTGAGATAGAAGAAAGGGGGGGGGGGGCAAAAGAAGACAAATAGATGGGGGCCAGTATAAGGTTTTAAGAAAAGGTATGGAAGATATTAATGCCATGCGGTTGGAGGCAACCCATGCTGGAGATAAGTCTATTCTCAAGGGCGAATCGATGACGATCGTCAGAGAAGCAAGAAACTAGACCAGTGACACTAACGTCAGCCTTACCCCGGTGCTCAGGACCATTGAAGTGGCTGGCAATTGGGAAACCAGTGCGGTTGAGGATGTCGTTGAGGTGTTGGCGGAAACGCTAACGCAGTTCCATACCAGTTTCCCCAATGTATGTCATACCACACTGGCGGCAGATGATAGAATAGATGAGGTTGCGAGAATTGCATGTGAATCCTTCTTTGATGAAGAATTCTGCTTTGGGAAATGTGATGGAGAGATAAAGGATGACATGAATTATATTCAATTGTCTGCAGCCTACCCAGCCATAAACGGAGTCAAACAGGGATGTGTGTTGTCTCCAGCACGCTTTATAATGGTATCTGCCATGATTTCTGATGTTACACATGTCTGTGCCACTGGCGCGCATATCTAATACAGGACGGGTTTGCTTCTGTTCAAGGTCCCTCACAAAAGGGAAAGAAGCCATCAGCATTGCAAGGCTGTCGAGCATCCATGCGCTGCCTCTGAGAATCCAGAGCAGATGAACTAAGCATGTTCATTACATGCCCCATGAGAGCCTCCCTAAGCAGTTTGTGTGCGGTGAGCTCATGACAGGCATGTGCTCGTCGGGGAGACAGGAGAAATGACACAAAGACTCTTTGTAAATATCCCCTAACAGTTTTCTGATTGATGTCGCTTCTTGAGGAGCCGCTTGCTCCGAACCACTCAGTCTGGCGCATTGTCATCACACATAGTGCTCACTTAGGTGATGCAAGAATCACTATTGCAGCGTAGACAAAACGAGCTGCACAAAATAACAAAATGCAAAAAGGCCCAATTACTGACGATGTTCTCATGTGCCCCACGCGCGGTAGAGTTTGCCGCCTTCGGATCGGACTGTATAATCATAAGCGGTCACAGCCGAACACACGCGTCTGCTGTTCTTGTCATCTCCGTTTGCAATGATCAATCATTATTATATAACAGCTACGTGATCCCTCTACGCACATTTCTACGATATTCTGTAACATAGTAATAGTTCGTATCTGATTGGATAGCAGACACCACACAGATTAATAAAGGTCATAGGTCAAGAGTTGTTTATGACAGCGGTCTTTTCAAACATTTTATAAAGCCTTATATTTTTAAAATTGTTGTCAAATGGCATTCTTCTCTAACATTAAAGGTTAGCAAAACGTATTAGACACTATTATTTACTCATCATCATCATTATCAACACCATTATCATCATCATCATGTCCCTTAACGAATAAAGGTCATTGGAGCACCAATACTGCAGTTTTTTGGACCAGTTCTCGCCACTCCACTCGGTATTGTGCCAGGATATTTGTTCTAGCTTTGCAACTTCCCGTCCACTCTCTGATAGTGTTTTTCCATTTCTTATTCTGCCTCCCTCTCTTACGCTTCCCAGTACCTTGCAGAATCGGCTTGGTCAACCAAGACGATCATTATAAATGTCTATCCTCTGCAGACTTATGCGCGTTTAGCATAGTCAATAGATCTTTATAATGAGCAGTACTTGACAAAAGCGCTCGTCTGCTCGTCTTTGGCGAGTACAAATTTGTGCTTGTCGAGTACAAAAATCCGTTTTAAATCATTACTACACAACGACTCTCGCACGATTATTAATGGTATTACGGTTCGAATAGATTGTACATAAGTTAGTTTATTATAGTGAATCTAAATAGATATCCACTGTCACAATTTAAACTTACTAAAGTCATCGATAAATGGTACAACAATGCTAAAGCTACCAAGAATGTTCAAGACACAAACGTCACGCCTCTGACAGTAATGCATTTTCTGTTAAGAAGAAATAGACTGTGTAAGTAATACATATATATTGATTTGGTACGCATTGTTATGTAGAAATGAAGGTGAATTAGTGTCTAGCTTAAGATTTTAACATAAATTGCATGATTGTAGTTTGACCACGCTGACTGGTGAGAATTTTTGACTGACTGGTGAGCCACCTTAAAATTTGTCAATCCCTGATCATGAGTAAAACGTATTGTACATCTTTATTTACTGATGTCGACAGTAAACTTAGCACATATTTAGTTGATGGGCTGTGAGGCATCAAACATGAAAAGAGTATGTTTGAACGAGGCAAACAGCTTACTGTCCTCGGGGTATGTCAATATATGAATTAAAAATCAGGCTGTCAACGTCTTTCTTCAGATATATTCAATTTAAATGAGCCTGTCGGAGATGTCAGCGCTTACATATGGCTTGGCTTGGCTTGCTTGGTTTGGCTTGGTTTGGTTTGGCTTGGTTTGGTTTGGTTTGGCTTGTTTGGTTTGGTTTGGTTTGTTTGGCTTGGTTTGGTTTGGCTTGGTTTGGTTTGGTTTGGTTTGGTTTGGTTTGGTTTGGCTTGATTTGGCTTTGTTTTGTTTGGCTTGTTTGGTTTGGTTTGGTTTGGCTTGGCTTGACTTGGGGCTTGGCTTGGCTTGGGGCTTGGCTTCGTTTGTTCTCAATCTCCCACTACCAAACACTGAAAGGGCTTAAGTAGCAGAATGTAGTCCAGAGAACAGAATGCGTTGTGTCGTAGTTTACAGCTTGACTGCGATATTTGCACCTTTCCGTCCAACACATCCTACTTCAGCAAGGATTTTTTTAGGAACCAGGTTAGCATTCCCTCTTCGATCCCTTCTCCTAAGCCAGTCTGACCTGCTGTAGCCTGTTATCCAGGATAACCGCGTGGAGGTGTAGAAGGGTCATGGCAGCTTTGGTTCGCTGGCTCTGACACTAGCAGTCAGCTATGAGTCGCTGACCACTACAGCTCATGCGCTACTCAGCATCTTGATCCCAGCTCCAACATATAATTTGGGCAGGAAATAAATGCCACCCACACCCTAGACCGGGAAATCTCCAGGCGAGGAGCTGCAGCCTGGTCTAGCTTCAATGTCATAAAGTCTATACTCCTGCATCTGAAAGACACGATGGTAAGGGCACGTCTTTTCAATTCCACGGTTATACAAGGCATGATCTACGGATGTGAACTGTGGAAGCTATGTAAGGCATGATCTACGGATGTGAACTGTGGAAGCTATGTAAGGCATGATCTACGGATGTGAACTGTGGAAGCTATGTAAGGCATGATCTACGGATGTGAACTGTGGAAGCTATGTAAGGCATGATCTACGGATGTGAACTGTGGAAGCTATGTAACGCGGATGCAGAGAAACTCGAGTTACCAAGCGAGCAATGGAAAGACGTGTTCTCGGGATCTGGATTAGAGAAATCAGAGAACGCACTCTATTGCGAGACGTTGAAGAAACGGCGTTGTCTCGCAGATACCACTGGGCTGGTCACGTGGTGATCATGCCAAATAACTCTCAGAACGACGTTTTAGCGCTCATATTATTATATACGCCCATGCGGCCGCACACCCGTACGGTGATGAGATGGTCTGCTGAGAGGCCTAGGTCTGAAATGGTACGATACGGCAAAGAATCGGCCTCCATACAAGACATTGTTGGCTACTCTCGCATACAGCATACCTGCCGGACTAAAATCGAGGATATTGTACTGAATATTGAGGAAGAAACGACTAAGGAGAAGAAGGAAAAGAAAAAGAAAAAGAGAAGAAGAAGAAAGAAGATGTACATTCAGAGCAACAAATAATAATAATAATAAACTATTATGGTGGCGCTTTGCTCCCATCCAAGCGATCAGGGTTCAATCCCGAGTTCATGGGGTTTTTCTTTTCTGATGCAAACCGACTCCTGTGAGCGACCCAGTCACAGAAATTGAGTACTAGAAAAAATCTGTAGGTAAAGTAAAGACAGCTGGCATCGTACTGGCCACAGCATCCACTATGTGCCATGGGTCATCAAATAATATGGGCCTAACACCATATTTCTCGTACGCGAAATGGCGTGAAACGAGATCTTACTTTTTTTTACTTTATGATTCTTGATTTTAAGAACCAATATAATAACACAGGGAACATTCCCATAAGTGTTCCGTTCTCCGTCCAAACAGCCAGCCAAGTGTTTTAAAATATTGTTCTAGAAGCAATACGATAAATTGGTACGGTCACATATCGAGATCAAATACGATCCTCCACGGAAAGGTGCAAGGCAGACGACGAAGACGCCGTCGCAAAAAGAGGTGGGAGGACAACATACTAGAATGGACCAATCTCCGACCAGAAGAGGCACAAGCAGCGGCCGTTGGCAGAGAAGGGTGGTGTGGTGTTGTGAGGATGTCTTCTTGTGCGCCCCAACGACCTCACCAGTTACGGGATGACCTGACCCTGACCTGAGAAGCAAAACCTCATATTTGTTACGGCCTACCGAGAATATTACGCGACCGACTTCCATTCCTCAGACAACGTTCTCATGTCAAGTTCTGACTCTCAGTCCTTGACATGCTCCCCCTAGAGCACATGGAACAGTCAGTTTCACATTGGGACCGCACTTTTCTTGGCGAAGATCAATATTCAAAATCTGGACAGTGGCCCGATTACGTCGCCAATCACTGTCAACGAGTTCCCAGAAATCACTTAGAGGATCGGGCTTGTGGCATCATCCATGACCTCTACACGGGGTTTGGTCCCAGCAGAGGGGCTCCCTGGACACAAAGCTCTGCATATACAGATCCTGTGTTATTCAAATCCTTTTGTACGGCTCCGAGATCTGGCCGGTCTTACATGGAGATCAGAAGCGGATCGAGGTCTTCCACGTGCGAAACCAACGTTATATCCTTGGAGTTGACTGTCAAGACCTAGCCACTAACGTCAAGATCTCAGACGGACACAACTCGAGAGCACTTTCTCTACGCTGGATCGGTGCCACCTCTCTCTGTCTCTCTCTCTATCTATCTCTCTCTCTCTCTCTCTCTCTCTCTCTCTCCGACCACGTAGCCCGCCTCTCTCAGGATTTTTTTTTTTTTTGGGGGGGGGGGGGGGGTTTTTTATTGTATGTGTTTGCCTCATTAGTTTCTACTGGCGGAGGCGCTCCTATTCCACCCTAGACCGTAGTCAACCTGGGCGATATTAAGACGCATAAACCAGTGCTTTGATGTATGTGTGTATCTGTATGTACCTATGCTAGGTTTGTGCGCTCTTAGAAGCCAGCCCAACCACCAAATTGCAATGGAAGGGTCTCACCCCGAGGGCGCGTGTAAAAGGTGTTCAAGAGTGTGACTGTAGGACAGAGTCAAATGAAACAGAGTGAGGTAGTGAGATAAGAAGAGAGAGGAAGGCCAGAGTTACCGTATGATCTCTAACCTCCCCCAAGATATCCTGGCTCGCTTCTATACCTGTCCCTGGAAATCGGGTGCGAGAAATGGTCACACTCCTCGTGGAGCCATAGCCGATGTCGCTGTTGCAGCAACACCCGGCTGAGACACATCGCCTTCACTCCATTTTCCCTCCGTGCTACCTGTGACTACCATCAACCGTAGTCACGATAGGTCACCGCGACGGTCCATTACGGTCTAGCTGACTGCCTTTCTTGACTTGACACGAGTCGGGAATAACGCGCTTATCCACCGGCAGACACAACAGAAAAACTAACAAACGTTAAGTATTTCGTCTTCAGACTTCGAATTCCTTGACTAACAAAGACAGCAGTCAACTCAATGCTCTGTGCGCTTCAATACAGTTTTTCATGGAAGGACGGTGGTTGTCACTACGTGTTACGCCTTTCACTAGTGAACGATAAATCTTGAATTTATTATAAAGATGACATCTCTTCTTCCTCCTCTTCTTCGTTCTAAATTCTCCCCTACCAAGCCATGAAAAGGTTTTTGTAAGTAGCAGGATGTTGTCCGGGAACGGAATACGTTGTGGCGTGGTTTACAGCTTAACTGCGATATTTGCGACTTTTTTGTCCAACACATCCGATTTCAGCAGGAATTGTTTAGTACCTGGTTACCTACCCTCTTCAATCCTTTCTACTTAGCATGTCTGCTCTTTTGTAGCCTGTTGTCCAGGATCACCACGTGGAGGTGTAGAAGGGTCTTGGCAGCTCTGGTTCGCAGGCTGTGACGTTGGCAGACCGCTATGAGTCGCTGACCGCTGCAGCTCATGCGCTGCTCAACGTCTTGACCCCAGATGATCATCGGATCTCTCCTGTTGAGAGTTGATAATAGACGTCATTTTCTATATAGCCAAAGTGGTCTTTTCTCCATTTTGATCTGCGTTTGGCCTTGATAATTGCTTTTTGTCTCATCATATGCTGCTGCTGTGTCGCTTTGTTGCAGTGTTCCTCCCTCTTTGGCAAATATGTCTGCTTTTTTCATTGCCTGTGATATTGCAGCGAGCTGGTATCCACTGGATTGAATTTCTTTTCTAGCACTGGACCAAGCGTTCGAGTGAGTCTGCTAGACCACCGATCTCATTTTTGTGTAGGTTCTTGAGGGATGTCAACATTGATATGACATCTGCGAAAACGATCCAGAATTTAAAATGAACATAATAACAGCAGTTCGAATTTTTGCTCAATGCAGGAAAACTTTACTAAAGCACAGCGGGTGCTTTTTTGCAGCGGTTCTGTGACAATATTTGTTCACGCTATAAGGTTACGTTAACTGCCTTTGGTAACTTGCATAGGAAGTGTAGTGGACCAATTCCTTATGGGAACGTTACACGGACAGATGTTCGCAGAGAAATTACGCCCCCTTTCTATATCACCAAGGGAGGAGGAAGACTAACGTCTGGTCAGCAAAATATACTGATCAGACATGTTAGTCAGGGTCAGTCAAAATATACCAAGACCCTCACCTCGGTTTCCTCGAAGCCCTCCATGGAAACGGGCTGTTTTCGTGGCAACCTGGCCAACAGGGTGAGGGATCGAAGTAATCCCCATAGTAGTGAGTGGTACGCAGATAAAACCAAGCATAGCACAACCGCCTGGAGGACCTCGGTCCACCTTCATCAGCACGCTCGGGATGTGAGGACGGCTACTCCAACCCGTCCCTTAACGTCTTTTTCAGGCCGCACAAAAGAGTACACCTACTCATTGTGGCCATTCGAAACAACAACAACATCAACAACAACAATATCAACAACAACAACATCAACAACAACAACATCAACAAGGACGGCCTCTCAACCTCTGCCCAACTTCGCCACGCCACTGCCTAAACGATATAGGAATAAACGAAAGAATAATTATCTTTCACGGGATTTGAAGTGTAAGTTATGGGCCACATAGTAAGATTTGACCCACCGCATCTGTCCTGAGCGTGTTTGAGATACCTGATCTGGATGATACCTATGATTATGACGTCAGTAGAATGTTCGACACATTTAACCTTGAGAACGCTTAGCTTCAAACAAGAAAAATATTATTCACCACGCTAAGGACATATACGACATTACCTCCCATGCGTGTATCTTTTCTTCACAAAACAGATTTCAAAACATACATTATTCTAATGTAAACTCGTCTTCTTTCTTCCTTCTTTTCAGCCTTCACCGTGACAAGGACTTTGTGACGTTGTGTCCTAGTTTGCAGCGATGCTGTGATATCTTTACCATTCGTCCTAACACGTTTGGTTTCACTATGGCATTTTTGAAACCAGATTTACCTTCTTTCTTTTGATCTTTATTCTCTTAGCCAAACTACGGGAGTGAAGTCTGTTTCAAGAACCGATACTTGGAGTCTTGGTTAACTATGGTCCACAAACCCTAACGCATGCACCAATCTATGAATCGCTGGCTGCTGTAAGCTCATTCACTGATGCGTGATCGATCACCCAATATAAAATAAAATTAAAAGATTGTAGTAGATATAAAACTACCGAACTATCGCACTGATCAGCCACGCTAGCAAGATACTCTTGCGAATCCTATTAAGTAGGATAGAAAAAAGGGCCGAAGAGGAGAGAAGTGTTCAAGGATCTTTTGGTTTGGGACACAGGAATGAGCGAGGAGAAAAACTGGTTGAATTCTGCACGGAAAACAGCCTCTCCATTGCCAACACCTTATTCAAACAATATCCACGTAGACTATACACGTGGACCTCCCCTGGTGGCAACAGCAGAAACCAAATAGATTACATCCTAGTGCAACAAAGATGGAAATCAAATGTGCTGGCAACAAAAACGCTGCCAGGAGCAGACTGCGATACGGATCATGAATTACTGTTTGCAGTTTTCCAAACAAGACTACGAAGGATCAACAAAGGTTGCCAGTCAATACGCTTCGATGAATCAGCAATTCCTACTGAATACAACATCAAAGTAGAAAACAAATTTGAGGCGTTGCTTGCGGTACAGGAAGAGATGACATCTCAGGAGTTGACATCGTACGCAAGGTATATTTTGATCTCGACAGCGAAAGAAATTATTCCCAAGATGTCGCACAAAACACAGAGCTATATAACAGGGGAAACACAGAAACTCATTGCAGAAAGGCAACAATTAAAACAAATGGGAAGTAAAAGGACCAACACAGCATATAAAAACTGCGCAAGAAAAGTTAGAAGAGAAATAAGAAAAGATAAAAAAAGATACATAGTAGAAACGTGTAAGGATATAGAAAACCTACAGCAACAAGGCAGAAAGAGAGATGCATTTAAAGCAATAACAAGGGAGTTCCGTCCGGTTCCACATGTCATAAATGACAAAGAGGATAACACATTAACAGAAACCAAAGACATACTGGACAGATGGAGAGAGTATTGCAGAAACATGTATGGAGATAGCACAAAGCGCTCAGTTACAATCCTACCAAAGGATGAGAAAGAACCTGAACCAACATTGGAAGAAGTACGCTCTTCAATTAAAAGCCTGAAAAAGGGAAAGTCCCCAAGATGCGATGATATCCCAGCAGAGCTAATACAAGCAGGAGGAGAGGTATGTACTCGAGTCTATCACAAACTGTGTAAACAGATATGGCACAGTGCAGAGTGGCCAGAAGCATGGAAGAAATCAATTTATATTCCCCTCCCCAAAAAGGCAACCTGAAGCTGTGCACGAACTACCGAACTATCGCGCTGACCAGCCACGCTAGCAAGATACTCTTGCGAATCCTGTTAAGAAGGATAGAGAAAAGGTTTGAATCTGAAATTCAAGTAGTTCAGGCAGGTTTTAGGAAAGACAGAGGGACCCGGGACCACATATCCAATTTAAGGAATATCCATGAAAAATGTAGAGAGTTTAATGTAGACATGTACACATGTTTCATTGATTACACTAACGCCTTCGACATGGTAAAATATCAAAATCTGCGGAGAATCATGAAGGAAATGGGGTTTCCTTTGCACATAGTCCATCTCAATGAAACATTATACCAAGATCAACAAGCCGCTGTCCGAGTATCTGGGCAAGCATCGGATTAATTTGCAGTACAAAAGGGAGTCCGACAGGGATGTATTCTCTCACCTTATCTGTACAAAATATATGCGGAATGTATAATGAGCAATGTTCGAGAAGATGTGAACATTGAAAGTTTCGACCCATTTACGATTGGGAGATAGGAGATTCCAGAGTTACGATACGCAGATGATACAGTGATACTATCAAGAAGTGCAGAAGGGCTAAAGCAGCTACTTTCAGTCGTTAAGGGACATAGTAAAGATCAAAACCTGTTCATAAACATAAATAAAACAAAGATAATGACCACCGACAAAACACAATGTCAACATAAATTTACAGTGGGTGGTGAGGAAATAGATCAGGTCACACATTTTGAATATCTGGGCTCCAGAATTGACAAAATTGGCGACTGCTCGAAAGAAATCAGAAGAAGACTAGCTATGGCAATGCAGAGACTGAATAGCCTGAAGAAATTATGGCAGGGCACCAACAAAATGATAAAAGTAAAAGTCTTGAGAGCCTGTGTTTTTCCTGTGGCAGCTTATGGCTGTGAATCAATCATGGACGATTACCAAAACTTCTACACAAAGAATCGAGTCCTTCGAGTCAAAATGTTACAGAAAGATCCTCAGAATACCCTGGACAGAGAAAAAAAACAAATGTAGAGACATTCGGCAAGAGTTAAGCATAGAGGAGAACTGGTTTATCAATTCTATTTTGGCTATAAAATGAAATACTTTGGTCACATCAAGAGACACAACGGTCTTGAGAGAACGGCGATGGAAGGTATGGTGCCAGGCAAAAGAGGAAGGGATAGACCAAGAAGACGATGGCACCAAGATATCCAGGAATGCCTGAGTATGACTGTGGCGGTGGCTGGAGTTTTGGCAAGAGAACGAGTTTCTTTCAGACAGACTGTGATGGGAGCGACGTTCTACAAAGGACATGCTACATGATGATGATGATGATGATGAGTAGATAGAATAATGGGCTATGTTCCTAAAAGAAATATTTGGCTTGTTGGGATACAATGGGTTAAGATGCGCGGAACATTTATCTAGGAGCGGTAATTAGATCTGCGCTCAAACTCACGTACATAGGCGAGGTTTCAACATTATGTTGCTTTTTTTTTATTTTTTTTTATTTTATGTGTTTGCCTCACTAGTTTCTACTGGCGGAGGCGCGCCTATTCCACCCCAGACCGTAGTCAATTTGGGCGATATTAAGACGCATAAACCAGTGCTTGGATGCGTGTGTGTATCTGTTTGTACCTAGCCTGGTATTTCCGTGATGCTCCTCCCGTTGTTCCTCGCTTTTGATGATCCTCGTTGTCCGCTGTAGGTATGTTGCTTTGAACAATAAGAAGGAGCATTATACGGCTCTAACTAACTGTAGTTCCATTGTGGTTGATATCTACATATTGACAGTAGTTCCATTATGGTTGATGTCTGTGTATTGACAGTAGTTTCAATCAATGTAGTTACCAAAGTAAAAGTTTGCTCCATATTAGTTAGCCTACTGTTGGGTAATGAGTTGTTAGAGAATATTTCAGTATACTAAGCGCACAGGTTGTATGAGGTAGGGTGGTCAGTTCCCTCCTTAGCTGATCTCGGAAGAAAGAACGACAGTCCACCTTTTTTCAATAGCCCTGTTCCTCTTTCAAGACATGGTCATCACATTTAGCCCAATAATATTTGTCTATATTTGAGAAGGCTGCATACTTTAGTTATTTCATATTGTATAGTTTGAGAAGGCTGCATACTTTAGTTATTTCATATTGTATAGTTTGAGAAGGCTGCATACTTTAGTTATTTCATATTGTATAGTTTGAGAAGGCTGCATACTTTAGTTATTTCATATTGTATAGTTTGAGAAGGCTGCATACTTTAGTTATTTCATATTGTATAGTTTGAGAAGGCTGCATACTTTAGTTATTTCATATTGTATAGTTTGAGAAGGCTGCATACTTGAGTTATTTCATATTGTATAGTTTGAGAAGGCTGCATACTTTAGTTATTTCATATTGTATAGTTTGAGAAGGCTGCATACTTTAGTTATTTCATATTGTATAGTTTGAGAAGGCTGCATACTTGAGTTATTTCATATTGTATAGTTTGAGAAGGCTGCATACTTTAGTTATTTCATATTGTATAGTTTGAGAAGGCTGCATACTTTACTTATTTCATATTGTATAGTTTGAGAAGGCTGCATACTTTACTTATTTCATATTGTATTATTTGAAAGTTTTATTTTCAGATGCTACTTGTCCTTTACGGAGTGCCACCTAGCGCGGGGGTGGGGGTGGGGTGGGGGGGGGGGGTGTATTATTTTTATAATTGTTGTAACTTTAATAAAAATTGATATATCCATATAAAAGTTGAGCTGGTGCTATAAAGATGATCACTTGATGATCGCCCTACATCATGATATCATTTATTGTAAAGTATCATTACAAATGTTAATTAAAAACGTAACTAAACTAAAAATACTGAAAATTTATATTAGAATAAAATTACAAAACTCTGCATGTAATTTATTCGTCTTTGATCATACACACTTCATTTTTTCTTATAACGCTGTACAAGATTATCCCTTCAAAATAGACTACAGCCAAAGCTACATCTTTTACGATTGTGTTTTTATGAAAATTCAAATATTTACTGAATTGTGTTTAAAAAAATTGATACTCCAAATTATACTAACTCTTACACATTGTAAGATAGCTTGATTTCCACAATTCACAACTAAACCATCGTTTTCTAGAATATATGTGCAAAATTGCAGGACAATTGCTTTAAAACCAAAAAAAATTATCACACAAACCGCCTGTACATTGCGGTTTGCACAAAAAGTTTAGGACAATTTTTGTTTTCCTTTTCTGATGGTTAAATACCTTGATTCTTATTAATGACCTCTAACCTGATATATAAACCCTTAAGTAGCTGCCTGCAAATCATCCAGTACAAATCTCTTCCTTATTTTTGCCCTCCTGTCATCATAGGATACCTTAAAAGCGTTTCACTGAGTTCCTTTTTGTGACAAAATGTTCTTGTGTTCACGGGACTCTCTCAGATACATGCAAGTAGGTCATTCCATTTCCTCCATTACCAACAGCAATTTTGTCCCATCGTTATAAACAGAAACTTTAATAATAACAACAGCTTTCACAATAGTTAGACCATTATTCTTATTCTTGGGACATGATTTCAAGATAGCACTGTTCAGTCAATCATTGACATTTTGTGTATTTCCTTCAAGATACTTTTCTAGTAGTTCATTCCTGTTTTGGTCCCAAAACACTGGTTTTATATTAGCCAAAACAACAGCAGGTGTATTTGTATGAACAGTTTGATCTGCTACAGCTTTCGTATATGAACACCATTTGTTGTGGCTGTTTTTCTAATTTGGTAATGACAAGTTCATAACACCACAGAACATCTGCAGGTCTGCAAGCCCTTTTCCAACACATCTCAATGTTAATACAGCCGACTTGTTTATTGAATTCACACACAAATTACCCACATATATTTGATCACATGAAGAAAATGATGTATATTATAATTGTTTCTGCGACAATCACTCAAACTTACTGCCTGTCCCCTTCCTCTTTATCTCTAGTAATTGTGCATTGGAATAACAAAAGTGACAAACAAGTTCTGTAACAATTTTTTTTAAATGTATTATTCAAATGCCAATTATTCTACTGTCTTCCATCCAACTCTTCATGAACATTCTCATCTTCACTTAAAAATTAAATCTGATTCACAAGGTCATACAATTTTCATCTCTCTATTTCTGGCCGAGTGGGCGTTGTCAGTGAACTTTTAAAAGATTCAATGTTGATGTTAAGTTTACCAGAACGTAATCACATGCCTAACCTACAGTCCACTAATTAACTTGTCACATAGTTCGACATCTGCTGCTTTGGTAGACTTATCACCATAGAACTTACGTTTCCTTTTAACTTTCTTTCTTCTCTTCGCATCACGACATGATTTTATTTTCAAAATTTTCACAAAATTTTGTTCTTTGAACATTACTTCTTCTTCTTCTTCTTCTTCGTACGCAGTCAGACAGTAACCATTATTTTTTCGAAAAAAGCGGCGGTCATCCTGAGGCTGTCGCCACTGCCATAGAGCTTGTCTTGCAGTTCCACTGGTGATGGCCACATCTGCTCTCTCTGATCCTCGTATGTCGGGCAGTTCTGCAGCAGAAGTTCAGCGGTCATTTTACCGGTACCGCACGGGCATTCGTCGGTACCACCTATCTTCAATTTGTTGAATAGGTGGTACCTCAGTCTATTGTGGCCAGTGCGAAGTCTGAAGACAACGACCTGCTCTCTTCTGTTCAACTGGTAATAGGCATCGTTTTTGGTGTAACCAGTATGTTCGGTTTCCCATTTGGTCATGTATCTGGCTTTGATAAGCCGTTTTGACTCTTCGTACGTCATACTGGTATCTGTTTGTGGTAGTCTTGCACCTTCTTTTGCCAGTCTGTCTGCCTCCTCGTTGCCTTGGATGTTGCAGTGTGATGGGACCCACTGTACCACTACCCTTTTTGGTGCGGACTGCTGGCATGGTTGACAGAGTGCTGCTCTTAAGTCATTAAGCTCAGTGTTTTTCTGGCTTTTTAGCGCTGTGACTACGGCCAGAGCATCTGTCAGCAGGACTATATGGCTTTCATTTTTTTTATGTGTCACCATTTCTTCCACTGCCGCCCTCAGTGCCTCTGCCTCCGCTCTGAAATTGCTTGTGTACTTACCAGTAGCGAATGACAGTGTTATTTTTCTGCCATTTGGTAGGTTCAGGAATGCTCCTGCCCCTCCGTTCTGTGTAGTGTCTGTTACAGAACCGTCGGTGTATGCATAGGTCCAGTCCATGCTTGGGTAGTTTTTCGATATAAAGCTTAGGGTAGTATCTCTCCTTTCTTTTTCAGTCTGGCAGTTTTTGTTTCCAATACCTGGTATATTTTCTACCACCTCTGGAAATATATCCTGCCTCCAGTTAGGTTTTCGTACAGTAGTGATGGGCTTTGGTGTTGTTAGTGCGTTTATGGGATCTTCGTGCATCTTTGCTTAGGCTATTTCTGCAAAGTTTCTCCGCTTTAGTTTCCCAGTTCCCAAATTGTTTAGTCTCTGGTGCATTGGGTGGTCAGTTAGTCTTCGGAGTTTCTCTGACTGCAGCTGGGCTCTGCAGTCTCTTCTATCGGTCATGGGTTGCAGCTTTGTAATCTTTTCAAGTTCTACAATTGGCGTTGACTTCATGCCTCCTGTTATAACTCTCATGGCTTGGTTTTGAAGTTTATTAACTTTATCGAAGTTCGCCTTTGCTGCTGTTGTCCATGCAGAAATGCCATACTCGAGAACTGGTCTCACTCTTCCAGTGTACAGTTTCTTTAGTATACTTTCGTCTGCTCCCCAGCTTGTGCCAGCTAGTTTACTCATGATTGCCATTCTTTCTCTGGCTCTCATTCGGTTTCTCTCGATCTGACTTTTCCATGTCATGCGCCGATCAAATGTGACTCCCAGGTAGTTTGGGTTGTCGCTTGGCTGCAGCAATTTGCCATTTAGACTTAATTTGGTGTTTTGGGGTTTGATTGAAAGCGAGAATATTGTGCATGTGGTTTTCTCCTCGTTTATTTTGACCAGCCATGAGTTCGCCCACTCTTCCAGCGATGTTAGGGCCTGCTGCATCCGATTTCTTGCTATGGTGAGATTCTTTTCAGAGGTCCACATAGCCAGATCGTCTGCAAACATTGAGATATGGACTCTTCTTGGTATATTCTCTGTAATGTCGTTTATATACACCAGGAAGAGTGTGGGTGACAGTACTCCCCCTTGGGGTACTCCCTGCTCGAGTGTCACCTCTTTGCTCATCTGCCCTTGTACTTGGACTCTGGCCGTTCTTTGTTTGAGGTAGTGGTTGATCCACTTGTACATTCTCCCACAAACTTCACTTCTCCTTAGCTTGACTCTAAGTCCATCTTTCCAGACTTTGTCAAATGCCTTTTCCAGGTCCACCCAAACCGCTACTGTGTGTTTCTGTGCCTGGTAGGCATCTTCTATTTCCTGGGCTATGAGGATGACCTGGTCCTCAGTGGATATGTGCTGTCTAAAGCCGGTTTGCTGTGGAATTAGTATTCGTTTTTCTTCCAGATGCCACATCAGTCTGGTGTTTATCATACGTTCCATCAGTTTGCCGACACAGCTTAGTAGGCTGATAGGCCTGTATCCATTCGGATATGTTTTGTCCTTTCCTTTCTTCGGTACTGGTACAAGTACTGCGTCTTTCCATGCCTGGGGTACAATTCCCCTTTTCCAGCTTTTTGAACATTACAATTTGCCTATATATATATATATATATATATATATATATATATATGCATCTGACGGTGGCGTTGTGTTGATCCTAGCTTTATCAACCATCTTCAATACCTCCCCAGTACTTTTTTGGCCCCAGAGAATATATCCCCGGCCCTAATCTCTTTTCCTTGATCTGTTACACCTATGTAGTTGCTCACACAATTTTCAACTACATATGGAACGCACCGAAGGCTGACACAGCTGTTTAAAATCCGTGCGCTTTGGGTTGAAGCTGAACAGATTTCGTAAAACACGGGGATCATTATTTCCAAAAATATTCACTATCATGAAAGGGGTAATCATTTTAAAAGACTGGTGTCATTAAGAGCGCTGGTTATTGTATAACGTAAATAAATAAAAGAAGGTGGGTATTCAATTTGTTTCAGGGCAGGATTCTGTGAAAGGATCACTCTCAACTGTAAGTTGTTGTGTTTTGTACCGTTATTTGTTTTATTTCTGTGTGGATGATGTATGAATTGATTATAAACCTTGGCACAATATGAGTACCGATGTTGTTGTTGTTGTTTCGAATGTCCAAAATGAGTAGGTCTACTCTTTTGTACGTCTGGTAAGGACGTTAACTGACGGGTTGCAGTAGCTTTCCTCACATCCCGAGCGTGCTGATGAAGGTGGACTGGGGTCCTCCAGGCGATTGTGCTATGCTTGATTTCATATGCGTGTCACTCACTACTACGGGGGTCACACCGATCCCTCATCTTGTTAGCCAAGCTGTCATGAAAACATCCCGTTTCCAGTGAGGGCTTCTAGAAAGCTGAAGTGAGGTTCTTGGCCAGTATATTTTGCCTGACTCTGACTAACATGTCTGATCAGTATATTTTGCCT
This sequence comes from Ariolimax columbianus, assembly GCA_036924085.1. Classification (NCBI taxonomy): domain Eukaryota; kingdom Metazoa; phylum Mollusca; class Gastropoda; order Stylommatophora; family Arionidae; genus Ariolimax; species Ariolimax columbianus. Next base: position 21,672,513 of record JAVGWX010000005.1, on the reverse strand, counting down.
GACCAGACGTTAGTCTCGGGTGTTCTGCTGAGAGCTTTCAGGGAGAACATACATTGATCGAGATCTTCATCTTTGGGTTGTCTCAGCGCTGCTAATACTGACGCGGTATCAGTGAGGAATACTATTTTTTTCTTGGTTGATATCTTTATTTTGGACTACAAGCTCAGCTGCGGCCTTCATTGCTTCTGCTTCTGCACGGAAATTACTGGAATATGTTCCCGTAGTTAATACTCGAGTTTTTTTCTTCTCCTTTCCTTAGTCTGAAATAGACCCATCCACCTCCATTGTGTGTTGCTTTGTTAGATAATCCATCTGTATATACGTGTGTTCATGTTTCTGGTGAGAATACTCTCCTAAGATATTCTTCTGTGATAAATTTCCTCTCTGAATCTGTTTGTTCCCCTATTCCCTCTATGGTTTCTACCATCTCAGGGGACACGGCTTTTTTCCGTGGTAGGATTTGGGATATTTGTTTTAAATCTCTAACCACTGCCTGGCTTATGATTTGGGCTAAACTTCAATCCCTGGGTCATGTCTGATCAGTATATTTTGCCTGACCAGACGTTAGTCTTCCGCCCCAAGTACTGATCAGTTCTGTAATTTAGTTGACCAATACATGTGACGTTTCATGGGTATTTTCCCAATGAGTCCAACGGCCTTCTATAAAATGGGCCATTGCTGACCCATGAGAAGTCCATTTATGAGAATGATGGAACGCGGTTTTCATGATATCTGCGTGAGAACCGGTTGTGTATAGAAAATGCAAGTAATATTGACGGCAATGCGATAGTTTACTAGGTCTCAGTGGCCTACAACAGTCAATGACGTAACCCACAAAAACCTGTTTGAATGCATGTCATGGGCGTTGACTAGGATGAAATGTAACATTAGAAATAATGACCACACCACATAATGAACACAATGGTGTATTCCGATGCATCTATTTCCACAAATGTCATTGACTGATGTTATGACATGAAAATACCGCGTTAACCCGTTCGAGGTGTGGAAAACATGATGAAGGAACGATTATGACTTCAATGACTGCACGCCGGTTATCAATAACAGACGGCAACATATGTATTTGATTCGATGTAAGTGATAAACACAGCATAATGAAAGATATTGTGCACAAAACGTATTCAAATATGATCCAGCGTTAGCGGCTCGCCATAGATTTAGCAATATGAAAAGGGCTTTGCAAGTAGCAGGATGTAGTCCAGAGAACGGAATGCGTTGTGTCGTAGTTTACAGCTTGACTGCATAATGTACACATTTCGATCCGACACATCCGGCATTTTCGGGTACCGGGTCAGTCTTCAATCCATCTTCGATCCCTCCTTCTTAGCCAGTCTGCCCTGTTGCAGCCTGTTATTCGGGTGGGGAAGAGTCTTGGCAGCGCTGGGTCGCTGGCCCTGATGCCAGCAGTCAAGCTACGGCCTCTTAATTTGTGTATTAGTTTTTATAATCTAATATCATTTAATGAAGCTAAGCTTTATGGACTACTTATCGTAATGCTTAACAGTTTTCTTTTCTCATTTTGATTTCTGTCGCAAATTTCGAAGTTCCTTTTTCTTTTTCCTTGTGTCATTTAAACTTGAAGCACTCGTACTTGGCCTACTTTGGGACCATCACTACTTGTCTCCTGGCCATTGCTGTTGTTTGTCAAGAAGGCTAACAAGTGTTTGAATTTTTTGGGTCCATTTTTGTAGGGATTCAAATTTTACAACGCAATAACACAATGTATAACTTGCCTTCCGAAATACCACAGCACAGTATTAGCAAATAAATTAACCTCTGAATATTGTCAATCCATTGTCGATTGACCTAATTTACTTCGCTTTCAGGACTCAATTATAACCTCACACACATTGATAAACAAACACACACTATGTGTGTGTGTATTGTGTGTGTATATATATATCTATATATATAATATACCTACTTACTTTCGGTGTCCAAGCACTACGTCATATATCGTTAATCCAGTGTTCAGCGACTTGAATGACCCTGTCATTCGCCTTCAGCATGTCGCTCTCGTCACATGTACCAGGAAGGCTGGGACATCAGATGACCTAGATACTGCACCGCAGTCACATGTATCGCCGTTTGAGATACCCCATTTCTTCATGTTCCTCCTACAACGTGATACCCCATTTCGGAGTTCATTTGTTGTCCTCCAAAGTGATTTGGGTAGGTGATGTCCAAGGACAGGTTCCTCCTGCTGAAGTTTTTCTTCTTCTTTTTCTACTTCTTCGTTCATCCTCAGATCAAGGTTAGGGTTTCTCTTACAAAGGACACCGTTGTTGTAGAGCTGTTTTATCTCCATACAGCTTTTCTTTCATATCTGTCTCACGAGGCCAGTATTGTTCTCTATTTTCCTGCGTGAGCGTGCAGCTTTGTAGGATGTGTTCGACGGTCATGATATGCTCCCCACATGGGCACCTGTCATCTGTCCCAATCCTCATTTTGTTGTAAAGATGACCCTTGAGTCTGTTATGCTCCCAGTTCTCAGTCTGAAGATGATGACTTGCTCTTCTCTAGTTAATTTAAAGTAGCTGTCTTTTTTTCGGAAGTTGGGGTGTTGATCAGCTCAACTCCCCCCCCCCCCCCCCCCCGAAGTTGGCTTTAATTATGGTCTTGGCCTCATTATATGTGATACTCAGGTCTGTTTGTTGGTATGCTCCTCCACTCTTTGCTAGTTTGTCTGCAGCTTCATTGCCTTCAATATTGCAATGGGATGGGATCCACTATATGACCAACCTCGGGTGTTCTGCTGAGAGCTTTCAGGGAGAACATACATTGATCGAGATTTTCATCCTTGTGTTGTTTCAGCGCTGCTAATACTGACGCGGTATCAGTGAGGAATACTATTTTTTTCTTGGTTGATATCTTTATTTTGGACTACAAGCTCAGCTGCGGCCTTCATTGCTTCTGCTTCTGCACGGAAATTACTGGAATATGTTCCCGTAGTTAATACTCGAGTTTTTTTCTTCTCCCTTCCTTAGTCTGTAATAGACCCATCCACCTCCATTGTGTGTTGCTTTGTTAGATAATCCATCTGTATATACGTGTGTTCATGTTTCTGGTGAGAATACTCTCCTAAGATATTCTTCTGTGATAAATTTCCTCTCTGAATCTGTTTGTTCCCCTATTCCCTCTATGGTTTCTACCATCTCAGGGGACACGGCTTTTTTCCATGGTAGGATTTGGGATGTTTGTTTTAAATCTCTAACCACTGCCTGGCTTATGATTTGGGCTGAACTTCAATCCCTGGGTCATGTCTGTCTCCAGATAGCTCGATCTTGAGCAATTTCTTCCCAGCCCTCGGATGGATGGGATGTCGCATGAATTCTTGCCTACGTCCTTGAATCGATGTGTGGGACTGCCGATTCTTCTAACCCCAATGGCTAGATTTCCATAAAGGATATTCATTAGCAGCCTCTCGTCTTCCATGCGATAAACATCTGCCAACCACCATGTTGAGCGAACAGTTCCGGAAAACTCTGACCATTGTTATTTACCCTGGCAATACCATGATGCTCAAGGCAGGTGAGCCTTGCTATGTGGTTCCCACCTGCTATAGCATTAAAGTCGCCGAGAAGAATGAGTGCTTCTTCACTGGGGCTGTTCTTGATCATTTCCTCCAGCTGCCCATAGAATTGATCACTCGCTTCCTCCGGAGATGTCAGGGTTGGGGGATAAAAGCTGAGGATATTAACAGGACATGTAGCGGTAATGAGGCGAATGGTCAGTAACCTTTCAGAGTCCTCCGAAGGAGGATCAACTGATGGCTCTACCATCGACTGATCCATCAATTTGCAGTATCGATGCCCTGGTGACCTTTCAGGTTACGGGACATGATATATATATATATATATATATATATATATATATATATAGTAATAATAATAGTTGATCATTGCACTTGAAGCTGACGACACCATCAGACGTGTGCTCTCTTACGACTGTAAAGACCAATCCTGGAGCGGCATAACCTGCCGCATTCCGGGCACACGTGTGTAGAGCCGGCTGTGGAGTTGTGAGTTTAGTTTTTTCAGACAATACGCTCTCTCTATGTGCCTCAGCGATTGATTTTTGTCTCGGCGATCTGAGCACTGTCCGTGATACAGCTTTTGTGTGAGCAACTCTGAGAAGATGACATCAATGTTGAAGCTTTTCAAAGACAGTTTCAATGATTCCCTGTGTCGTTTTTTCGCGGTCAGCGAGCCAAAGCTGCCAAGACCCTTCTCTGCGTCCACGTGGTGATCCTGGATAACTGGCTGCAACACTGCAGACTGGCCAAGGATAAGGGATCGAAGAGGGAAGGGTAACCTGGTACCCAAAAATGTCACGCTGAAGTCGGATATGTCGGACCAAAAGGTATATGGCTACGACGTATGGAACGACGTATGGAACCTACGAAAAGCAGAAATAGAGAAGCTTTGAATTGCTCAAAAGGCAATTAAGGGAATAAGAGTTTATCAAGATCATATCCTGCCTCCAAGACACGGCCTTGTAAAGAGAATGCACACGTGCGCCTTGGTAGAGAGAATAAGGATCGAAGAGAGACGGCAAACCTGATCACAAACCATTCTGACTAAATGACCAAACCACTTGATTTGTTGAGTCAATGTAGGCACTCTCTGGGTTTGTCCCCACTGTCAACTCGTTGTGCTTGATTAACTACCAGGATTACAAATATTAAACTTTACAATGAACACTTTTTGCTTGACAAGTTTATTATGAAAGATCGACAGAAACCTATCCTAAACACTCCATCAGAAACAAGGTTGAAAATGATTGAATGGCCTCCTGTGTTTTGTGGAATTAAAGGGATGGGATGCAGTTACCCATAGGCCTTGCGCAGATTCTTTACTGCGCATGGGTCAAAGCCTAACTTTCTTCCGGCTTTTCGTGTCTTCAAATATCATCAAGGAAGTCAAGTTTTAGTGATTTACAGAAAGGTAACAAACTCGTATATGGTTTGAGATAATAGTGTTTCCCCCCAACGTAACAATGGCCAAGTAAAGTGGTTGACTATTGTTTCTGTCTGATTACCTCGCGATGAACTAAAAAAGTGGTAAAACTTTACATCAAAATGGCTGCCTTAAGGCAGGCTACAAATGAAATCATGAGTAGAACTAGAAGTAGTAGAAGTGTTTCCAGTTTCATGTCCCACACAAGGATACCTCCGTACTGGATTAGTAATAAACTGTTATCTCTATATTAATATATACATTCCGAAGATGGTTTCCCACAGTGGTTATAAAAGGAATGACTTAATTGAGAACTACAACTTTCGCTTTAATGAGGTTTTACTTTACGATTTTAATTATCTTCTTTACTCAGCACTCACTCAGTGCTGAAAAATAAAGTAAAGTAAAATCTCATTAAAGCGAAAGTTTCGGAAAGTTGTAGTTTCAATTATTAAATCATTCCTTTTATAACCACTGTGGGAAACCATCTTACCAACACTTTGACTAGACTGAATTTATATGTAGGTCTATAGAATAGACTCTTTAGTCTATTATTAATAATTTAATTGTACTATGACTATAACTTATAACTATTGTTTGTACATTTTTTCGAGCCAAGTGAAATTAGTTAAGGATCTCAACAGTAACACACAATGACACATGCATGTTTGATGTTTCTTTCTTCTCCACATTCACATTAAAGAAATTACTGAATTGAAAAGCTATTGTTATCGCTTTAAAGAGATTTTTCTTTTTTTATGACTCAGGATGGTGAGTTCAACTTTTCTGCCTGTGAATGTATGATTCGTGTAGAGTCGTAGAGGTCTCCAAAACATTGTTACTTGTAAAATGTAGATCTATTGTGACCATTATTACTGATTATTCACTTACTGTTAGTACCACTCCCATGAAACATCCCCTAAAGTAAGGGGAACTTTTAGTGTTTAGATCTTCATCTTGCTTATAGAATTAAATAAACAATCATCTCACTTAAAGTGACTGATTCATTATTAGTGTAGCCACTTACCACTATGACGGCTATGTCATTATTTTTAATAGAAAATGTAATCACTCACTTCACTCAGTGATTACTAATCAGTAGACTAATTTCACTAATGAATCTTGAGATGAATAATGAAAGTAGTGTGCAATATTGAATAGACTATTTATTAATCAATATTGTTAATGGTTTTATGTTAGAGTAGACCAAAAGAGTCTAACTATTGTACAATTATATTCTTTTGTCATTAAACGTGCCTGATTAGTGTAGTGGTATATTTAACTGCAAAGATATGGGCTTTAAATTAACTCCTTTTACTGCCCCGTCCAAATCTTCCCAGCTGTAAATCAGAACCTGACTTAGTCTACTGTTATGGAAGCAAAGGCAGCGATGAAAGTAACTGCTCACCACTCCTCATTCATAAAAGACATCCACAATATTTCAGCATATTTTTTTTAAACATCCCCTCTCGCAAGTCTAGCTCTATCCACTTTTTGATTGACCCATTTGCCTTGTAGATGTCACTCTGCATGGTCTTGATTAAACACACAAAACTTAAATGCTATATTATCACCTACCTGTACTCAAGACTTAGATTAGCTCAATACAATACATCATTTGTATAGAATACAGATAACTCAATTTAACTATGACACAATAGTGAAACATCTCAGTGTTGAGTACAATTGAAACAGTTGTAACTAACTATCTTGCAATTATTTAAGCACTAAAATAAGACGTACAATGAAACTTTGAAGTTACATCGTGAAAACAAATCAGCAAGCAAAATTACAATTGTAAATTTTGTAACTTATTTGTACTTTCGTTATATGTTGTTTTCTTTTTGAATGTCCGGTGCTTGCCAATGTTAGGAAAGAGCTTCTTCCTCCGAGGCCAGACAAATGGAACACTTTGTACACTGAACTAAACAACAACTTACAAACACTTGCAGATACCACTACATGGCATTGGGCCAAAGGGCAGGAGCCCATATGCAGCTGGATCAATAACCAACCATATGTTGTTCCCACTCTACTACTAAGTACTCACATAGAACTTTGTCTATTGATAGGCTCTTCTTTTCTTTTATTTATTTCATTGGTCTGGCTTTAGTAGTGCTAGAACTAGTGCAAACTAAAGAGTCTGCCCCTATTCACCAATATCTATGTTATTTTTGTCAGAATTCTTGTTCTTGCTCAAATTTGATCTAGACTATCATTCCTTGATTGATTATCTTCATTTCAATATTGGGGGCTGAAGATGCAGAACAGTGAATGAGCTGACAGCAGCCAGGTACTCGTAGCTAGCTGCTTGCATCAGGGTCAGCGAACAACAGCTGATCAAGACCCAATTCTGCCCTCAAGTAGCGGCCCTGGAAACCAGCCAGACTGATGTAGTATGTTTAAGAGAATAGAGATCACAGAGGAATGGCAAACCCAGGTATCTAAAAAAAGAAAGAAAGCTGGAATTGGATATGTTTGGTCAAAGACGGAGATGTTGCAGGTCTCATTGTAAACGTCCTTTTCAGAACGATCGCAGAAGACGGTGAAGATTTCAGTATTAAGTTAATTTTTTTTAAAAGCTTGCATGCTTATTTTGCCAATAATCTCTGCACTGTACAAGATTGTTAGAAACATTTTTTCACACAAACATGGGGAGGAAGACTAACGTCTGATCAGCCAAAATATACTGATCAGACATGTTAGTCAGAGTCAGGCAAAACATACTGGCCAAGACCCTCACCTCAGCTTCCTAGTAGCCCTCCCTGAAAATGTGCTGTTTTCATGGCAGCCTGGCTAACAAGGTGAGGAATCGACGTGATCCCCGTAGTACTGAGTGACACGCAGATGAAGCATAGCACAACCACCTGGAGGACCTCGGTCCACCTTCATCAGCATGCTCAGGGTGTGACGAAAGCTACTCATTGTGGACATTCACAAACATTTATTTGCACTGATTAATCAAATGACGGGTCATCCAGCAATCTAGATTCATTAAAAAAATTAAGATCTATCCCTTTGGCTCACATTTTGCTGCAAATGTAAACATGAACGCAGGAAGTGACCTTACAAATGTTGGATTGAATGAAACAAAATATTTTTATTCAAACTCTAAAATAGAGACTTTTCACTCGTCGCCACTTTAAGCTGTTCTTTGTATAAATTGAGCTAATTGCGTGCCGCTTGAAGTGGCTGATCAACATTAAGAGTTACTTAATATAAATATTAAGTTTTCTCTGTTTTTGTTTTACAGTACTAGTATGAGTTGTTTTGTATTGCTAGTATGTTGTTTTATAGTGCTAGTATGTTGTTTTGTAGTGCTAGTATGTTGTTTTGTAGTGCTAGTATGTTGTTTTGTAGTGCTAGTATAAGTTGTTTTGCATTGCTAGTATCAATTGTTTTGCAGTGGTAGTGGCAGTTATTTTGCCTGTAGGACAAATCTTGAAAGGGGTCAATGTAAATAATATATGTGCACATTTGTATCTGATGGCAAGGGCAAGTATTACAGCAAAAGAACAAGGATAAAAGTGAAAATTATAATTAATATCCATGATGATTAACCTTTGTGGCTGACATTTTCTTTTGTTTTATTGTCACCGACTTCGTAGTAGAAGGTTGAAAGCTTGTGTATTATTGAAAATGTATTACGTCCGTCATGGAATGTATAGTTTTATTGAAAATTCTGAAATTGAAAATAAAATAAAAACAAAAAGTGTATGTATAATAATTGTAAGCGACTTTCCTCGACTCTAGGTAGTTCATCTTGTGCTGGTCTCAACCCTGTCTCCAGTTGTGTAGTTTATGTCACAAAGTGAGCAGTGGACGATATGTTTGTTCATGACCCCAAAGTGGCACCGCACGGTTATCAGGCGAAAGCAGAATGAACGGCCGCTTCTACGATGTTGACCTTGACGACTGCATACTCACCCATTTTCAATAATAGAATGCACAATATTTGGTTTTGATGTAATTAAAAAACACAGCACAATTACAGAAACAATGCACATAACGTATCCTAACATAGTCTACTATTGGTGGCTTGCCATGGATAAAGTATTTTGAATCCACATCAGACAGTGTAAGCAGATAGAATAGCATAAACAACCGGACTTAAAGTATCAGCAGCCTGTTAGGTGCTAGACTGGAAACCATATATATAAAATTGTATCTTATTCTGGGTTAGTTGCGGACTGGCAGCTCATAGTTTCCTGACTTATTTGATTGGCCATTGGAAACGACTACCCCATTAGCTGGCAAAGAACTTATGAAAGTGATAGAAGTTTCCCTTTCTATATGTAGTTTCTGCGCGTGCAGCATTATTCTAGTTCATGTTCACATTTGGGGATTCCCTGGCGAAGTGGTTAAGCCGCTGGCCTCGCGATCAGGCGATGTGGGTTCGTGTCCGGACTTTTCACGGGTGCTTGATGCGGAGTCCCCTGCATCTCATAGCCACCTGCTAGTCGTCTTGTCCTTAACTTGCCACTGGGGTTGGGCGGGTTGAGACGAAAGAGTGAGGATAAAAAGTAGCACAGTTAATCCTTACTAAAAAAATAGCGCTAGCAAAATAAATTATGCCATCATCGTTTGTGATGGACGGCGGCCTTTGCCTTTTTTTTTGTTGTTCACATTTGATCTGACAAATTTCAAGTTAGTTATAATTTTGGAAGCATAATTGTATAGAATTTACCTATTGGAATCTATTCTCTAGGTGATCAAGTATTGACTCAGAAAAATGCAGACAATAAAGTGTGTTGTTGTAGGGGACGGAGCTGTGGGTAAAACCTGTTTGCTTATTTCATACACAACAAACAAATTTCCTTCAGAGTATGTGCCAACTGTGAGTATTCAGTAATTTTAACAATCTTCCCTTTGTTGTATTGTTCTTAAAGCATTTATGGAATTTAACAAGTGAGAGTATGCATTGAGAGAAAAAACCCTATAGTGTATTGGAGACGCTTATCCTCAACCCATGTGGACGCACGTCTACACAGATGGATCATCAGAAGAAGCATTGAGGAAAGGAGAGGTGGAACTCGTCATACTTCTCCAGGATGGAACCGTTATAGGAAAAGCCTAGTGCTGTCGGGGAGCCCTTCACAAATCTAAGAACAGACCAACAGGCAATTTGTAGCAGTCAATCTCACTACCCGGAGACTTCTGCCAATAACCAAAATAAAACATTTAGAACTAAAAATGGGAAAATATGTGATTTTGCGAACTCAGCCGCAAAAGCCGATGTATCAGCTCCTGAGAGTGAATGAGTTAATATGCAGATTTTTCTGCAGCATTTACTTCCAAAGCCTTTCCTGTAAACATGTGAACCATATGGCTGCATGGAACGATGGCTAGCACAAGATTAATGACCAGAATGTAAAATATATTTTTAATCAACATAATCAATATTGTGCCATTCTTACAAACCCTTTGAATATACTTCTTTCTGTTGAAGGTGTTTGACAATTACGCTGTGACAGTCATGATTGGTGGAGAACCATACACTTTGGGTCTATTTGATACAGCAGGACAAGAGGATTATGACAGGCTTCGACCTCTAAGCTACCCACAGACTGATGTGTTCTTAGTTTGTTTTTCAGTTGTTTCTCCGTCTTCCTTCGAGAACGTCAAAGAAAAGGTACAAGTTAAATTAATATTTGGTCAAAATATCAAACTAGTTATACTGCAAGGAGTGGGGACGATGTGGACTAGTGGTTAAAGGACACGGCTCACAAGCCGAAGGTGCTGTGTTCGATCCCAAACACAGCACCGGCTGTTACCCAAGGGCAGCAAACCCTTAGAAAATGCGAGAGAAAGCAGACCATTACATAAAATGCATGCCTAAGTCGGATTCACTGGGCCGATAGGCACAAAATAAAAACAGTGCAACGCACACCGCCTTGAGGAATAGAAAAATAAGGCGAACTGAAAAAAAAAAAAAAACTTCAAGGAGTATGTAAGGACTGCATTAATCTGTATCTGTAGTCCTGGTGTTCAATCAGGTATACTTGGCATGTCAATAAAAGACAATGTAAAATGGTTTACAGAGCTGACTTCATTGCAACTGAGCATCACCATTTGTGCTCAGTCACTCAGTGCTGATGGCTAAGCATGAACTCCACAGCTCCCGTGGCGGCTCCTAAATTTTTCCCTGATTTCGCCAGGTGCCCATTTAGAGCTGGGTCTTCTGAAAGAAGTGGTCATATTATGAAAAAGCAACATGTCGGCCTGTTAAACTGAACACGATGTGATTCAACTCTGGTAAGTTGGGATTGTAAACCAAGCTCATAGCCCCTAGGCCAGCAAATCTCCATTATAATTGATTGAATACCGTCGGTTGAAGAGAATTAAATGCGATGGAAAGTTAGTAAACAGGTCACAAATGTTTACAATAAAGAAAATTAAATGCGATGGAAAGTCAGTAAACAGGTCACAAATGTTTACAATAAAGAAAATTAAATGCGATGGAAAGTCAGTAAACAGGTCACAAATGTTTACAATAAAGAAAATTAAATGCGATGGAAAGTCAGTAAGTAAACAGGTCACAAATGTTTACAATAAAGAAAATTAAATGCGATGGAAAGTCAGTAAACAGGTCACAAATGTTTACAATAAAGAAAATTAAATGCGATGGAAAGTCAGTAAACAGGTCACAAATGTTTACAATAAAGAAAATTAAATGCAATGGAACATGAAAACCATTTATGCTAGCACTTATTGACCTTTATTTCTCAACATAATTTCCATCAACATTGATACACTTATCCCATCGATTTATCAGTGCACCTTCTTCTTTGCGTTCAGGAGCTATATCCTGTTGATGCACGTGCGCCCTGATTTTTACCAGTTCCTGCACCATAGCTGACACACTCCTGTCTTAGGCAGGTCGGGTTGAGTTTTCTGTTTTGGCTTGGTGTACCCGTCATAGGACATTATTATACCTGGCTTATATCGCAGCTGACGCTCCATATCTGGATGTCATTCCTCTACCTGTGGACATGCCTGGTTGGGGTTGGTCACCTCTGTCCTCCAGGATCAGTGCACCAAAACCTGCCACATTTAAGTCTTTGGTCTGCTGATTCAGGCACATTTGCACTTTACGTTCAACACCCTATTGCACTTGTTACACTGTCAGCTCGAATCATCTTCCCCCACCTGTCGCACAGATGCTTCTGTAGCAATCTGAATAGGACAACCAGGTCGGGCTGCAATTGTTTAGTGTCCTTGACAAAATTTATTGACCCAGTTATGCGCCATGTTAGACGACAAACACTTCTCACCTTAAACAGAAAACATTTTCTGAACGAAGAAGAAGAAGAAAGAAGACCTACATATTGACTTATCCTCTTTGTTGATGACTGTGGAAATGAATGCCCCCTTCTATCTTTCTTATCAGTGGGTTCCAGAGATCACACACCATTGTCAAAGAACACCATTCCTGCTGGTAGGAACACAAATAGATTTGAGAGATGATGCCACAACAGTGGAAAAGCTGGCCAAAAACAAGCAGAAGCCTATCTTATCTGATAATGGGGAGAAGCTAGCAAGGGAGCTGAAGGCAGTCAAGTATGTGGAATGTTCAGCTCTCACACAGGTTAGTACATTTTTAAAGTTATCCATTTACAGCCCGGCCTAATTTGGTTGATGTTGTTGAATGCCTGCAGTGAGTAGGATTACTCATTTGTACGCCTTAAAAAGGACGTTAAGTGGGGAGTTGTCGTCACTTTCCTCAACATCCCGAGCGTGCTGATGAAGACGGAACAGGGTCCTCCAGGCAGTTGTGCTATGCTTGGCTTCATCTGGGTGTCGCTCACTACTACGGGAATCACATCGATCCCCCGCCCTTGTTAGCTAGGCTGCCATGAAAACAGGCTGTTTCCGGTGAGGGTCTGTGCTGCTGGTTGAACTGAAAAGGAAGATCAATGTATTCAGCAGTCCCAATGGTGTGGAGAGAACCGACAAATCATCTTTAGTGCCTCACTGGGAATAACTTACTGAGTACACAATTGAGTAAAACTTGTTTTATTGTCATGTAAAAGAACTAGAGCTAGTCTGGTGTTTTAATGGCCATATTCATTTTCAGCAGCCCAAACAACATGGGGGTAACTTGATTTAATCTCAGATACAGCAGCCCAAATCATCATCAAGGTAACTTGATTTAATCTCAGATACAACAGCCCAAACATCATCAAGGTAATATGATTAATCAGATTCGAGTAAAGCAATCTCAAATTCTATAATAAAAGATGACCAGCTACCACAGTAGTCACGGGGAGCAAAGAGCCAACAATTCAGAACTCTATGATGACCCAGAATTCGTTGGCAGGGCAATATAAAACATTGTATTGAAGACCGAGGACTAGATGGGAACCAGGCCAAGAGGAAGACTTCAGACGAATAATCTGGCACTCTTTTCTGGTAAACCTGTACACCCTAGAGTAGTAGAGGAGTGACTAAGTAAGTAAGGTAGAATACTCTACACCCCAAGGTGAAAAGGAGTGACTAAGTAATTATAATGGTTTACACATAATGCAAACTCTCAAGTTCACATTGATTCTAATTTTCAGAAAGGACTCAAGAATGTCTTTGATGAAGCCATCCTAGCAGCACTCGAACCACCTGAGCCACCAAAGAAGAAAAAGTGCCTCATCTTGTAAACAGTTGGGGCCTTCTAGGCAACAGTGGCTGAGCTTTTTATACTATACTTTCTGTCCATTTTCTACTTTACCTTTGCAAATGGAGACTTGACAACAGATACTTATTCATTGTTTCTCTCAGTAATAAAAGAAATGATTTAAAAGGTAGGGTTGTGATATATAAACTTCCTTGCTGTACCTCCAGCTACAAATGTATTTGATCTTTCTTGGTTGATAAGCTGCACTATTTTATCTATTGTATCATACTTGTTAGTTAGTCATTAATAAATGTCTCACTGTAAACACGCTGAGGTCTATTTTTAGGCAAGTCTTGCGGCTATTCCCTGTAATACTTCCTGAAAAGTTACACTATGTGGTATCACATCAGTGGTTGGGTATATTGTAAATGGGAGTCAACAAATGATTTTGTTTACACAATATCCCTTTAAGATGTGAATATGAATTGCAGAACTTATGGCTGATGTATGCTTGCTCCACTTTTAGTTGAAGCTTTACAAAAATATGTTATAGCTTAGATAATGTTTCTGAATGGGTGCTTTCATGCTAATTTCTGATTAACCCCATGTTGACAATAGTTAACACATTAGACACTGTATTGAAAACCATGCTCTGGCATGATGCAATGTTGTTCACATTTTTCACTCTGAGAGTGTACAAATTAATTTGTGATCAATTAAAATCTTCAGGATTAGCATGTATTTTTGCTACATTTTTCATTCGCTTAATCACCACACTGGTTTTAGTGCTGGAAGTGGATATGTGCTACAGTGGATTAACATCTACGACGCTGTTAACGTCTTATAGTATTTAATGTGTTAACCCTTTACAGTTCAACCTAATATACCAGATGTTAGTCTTAATGTCCAAGACAAGAATAGTAGTTTTATGTATTTCATGGTCTACAAAAAAAACAAAGGCATTACAACTAAAATTAAAGATACAGAATTGAATTATCTATCACGCAAAGTTTATTTATAAATCAAATTTAGCTAAATAACAAGATATGGATGATATGTGACCATAGATAAATCTGACTTTATCTAGTGCTATTCTTGTTGACTACAATGGACAATTCTGAACTGTAAAGGGTTAAAGATATACGGGGTAACAATTTTCATAAAGCGGATGTTTTAATCATAATCTGTAATCTAGTCTTTGTTTTCTCTACATCTGAGAAGTTTTATTTCTGTAATCTTTTTGAAATAAATCAAGCCCTCGTCTGCGTGGAGAGAATGACGATTCCATTGAATACAGGTCAAGACATTTTGGCTCTGCTAAAATGTTATGATGAGGTTGTTTACATTGTCCACAACCTTTTTCTCTTGTGCAATTTTTAGGGCTCTAATTTTCTTTGCTCCCAGTACTAGGACCAATATAAAGTGCTTCTACATTGGCTCTTTTTATATGCATGTATATATGGGGATGCTATGGCAGTGATGTAAGGTGCTTATGCCCCAAGAAATGGACTAAAGCGTGAAATGATAAGCGTTCAAAAACCAAAAATATCAAGCAACCCCTGTTCTCAAGAGATGAGGTCTAGCACCTAGTGCTATCGGAGACAGGCGATAAACTTAGCAGCTTTATTAATTTTGCTGTGCACGTAAAATAAGTCACAGTACGGGCAACAATTTAGAAAAATTAATTTCTTTAAGCATGCCATTCACCATCCTCCAGGTATAGTAAGTTGTAGGAAGTAAAATCATGAAAAAAAACCTGCTGCAGATAGCCTTTGAATACTTGATAACAGGCATACACTTGCCTGTTTGAATTCCAGGTTTCTCAAGTAGGTGTGTATATATAAGGGGACTCTGCGGTCTCGAGGTAAGGTTCGAATCCCAGTGGGTGAAGATCTGGATTTTTTCACATGGATCTTCTGGTAAAAAATTCCCCTAATCTCTGAGTAGTGAGATCGGACTCACATGATCAGTGTTGAACACGTTAAAAATCCCTCGGCAGTTAAAAACCGAAAAAAGTAGGCTTAACAGCCGCAGTTGCCCAGACAAAATTCTAGTTGCAAATCTACCCAAATTATTTGTACATTCCCCCAGACCTAGTAAATCGCATGAAGTTTAAAATACCTACTATGGATAGCCTTCGGCTATCTGGCAACGTAGATTAACAACATGCCTGTTTGAATACCAGGATTCCAAGTATACACACACATATATATACATACTTAATATGTAAAATGAATTGCAGCAGAGGCCACCATTGGAAGTGCGTCGATACATGCTTCCTGTTAAGGGGACAGGTGCAGCGATAGTTCTATGTTTCAAATGTATCGAAAAGTGATAAGAATATATACATGTCTTCCTCCCTGTTTTTTAACTTCATCCGGAGAATGGATCAACACACTGCCTCTTTCAGGCAACAAGTGCCTAACTACTCCACATGCTCTTGCAGCATTGTCTTCTGTAACAACTTGTCCTGTACAGTAAGACTGCCAGTTTTGTGCATACTGTCATTAGTAACCTATTGCAGAACCCGGAACGGTTCAATTTTTTTTCCTTCCAAATATTTGCCGTCGGGTCCACGTGCGATAAAGGATCCAAATATTCCAGCACAATTTTTGTTGTCTGAATGTTGACTAGCCCTGAATATGAGTTAAAATGTTCTACCTGTGAAAGGGGATGCTTTCACCTCCCAACAAGTAACAAATATTGATATTTACTTGTGCTTTTCTTTTTTTTGGTGTTCGTCTTGAAATGAATGTTTTGTTGCTTTGTGTTGTAGTTTACAGCAAGGCTGCAATATCTGCATCTTTCGGCTCAACACATTTAGTTTTAGTACTGCACTTTTGAGGACTTGGTTTGCCTTCTAATCCCTATTCTCTCACCTAGGCTGAATGGGTGCAGTCTGTTTCCAGGGCCACCACTTGGGAGTGGGATACGGTTTTTGTCAACTATGGGTTGTTTACTCTGGCACAAGCAGCCAACTATGGGTAGTTGGCTGCTGTAAGCTCATTCGCTGCTGGACATTTGCCCTCCCTTGCCAAGAATGTCCCCACCTACAAACTCTTAAAGCTGGTCATGGTCATCAAGCAAGGGAAACGACCCTCCCCATCCATTCACCATATGGTTAGGTCTAATCAAAATGACAAACATCCTCATTGTATGCAGCCTTAGACTCAATCACTCATCGTGTTCATGGCCGGTTTCCCCATGACTGGCCCTTGTCGCCTAAGCGGACTACCTTTGTACAATGAAGTCTCTTCTAACACTTCATCACAAACTACTTTTAACCTTTCTTTTTTTTTTTCACAATTGTTTCTTAAATAATGTTTACAAAATTTGCTTTGCAAGTTTTTAAGAAAATTGCGTCGTCTGACTCTATTTGCATCACCTGACTCAAAATGTATGATCTCCATTTTGAATGGATTTCAGAATTGACTTGTATGTACTATATGCTTTGTAAGTTATACATTTATAATTATGTGTATTTATGATGAAGTCATTAACATGTTTAACCATTGAGTATTGCCACTGTTAGGACTATACTAATAGTATCAGTCTATGTGTGTGTATATATATGCATATGTTTTGTCTGCTTCTGTAACTTTATAGGAAGTCAGTGGGGAAAACTGAGGGGGACCGGTGACATTTTAAAAGTATTAAAGGATTTTGTTTAAATTTAGAAAAACAAGCTTCTATGCTATCGTCAGCTTCGAATGTACATCAAAAATGCTGCTTTCAATGAATAGCTCAGACATGCAGAGAGAACTCAATTATGATAGCGGCAGGATAAACAAGTATTGAAAAAATCATTGACTAATAGAATTAAAAGGACATGTACAATTAACATACATATTTAGGACAAACCATCACAGATAATGTCCGCAATGAGACAAATGATTAAGGGTTGCATTGACAAAAAATGCATTTGGAGAAAAACTGAAATTGCTAACCTCTAAATATCAGGATAGAGCTTAGGAAAAAAATAATCGCTACTGATATTTGTTTCTGAAGACTTATAAACGTCACGTTACAAAGATCGAGTTACAAATGAGGAAATACGAGACAGAATTACAACAGCAGTAGGGCCTTTTGAAGACCTCTTGGCAACGGTCACAAATCCAGATCAAATGATCTTGCAAATACGATCCTGCATGGAAAGGTGCAAGGCAGATGACGAATAGGCTGTCCCAAAAAGAGGTGGGAGGACAACATAAAAGAATGGACCAATCTCCGACCAGAAGAGGCATAGGCAGCGTAGTGGCCGCTGACAGGGAAGGGTGGCATCAGGATGTGAGGATGTCCTCATGTGTGCCCCAACGACCTCACCGGTTATGGGATGACCTGACCTGATATATGGCCAATTGCGCTGCATGGGATGAAAAAAAGCTTTGAAATGTGGTGCTACCGTAGAATGGAAAGAGAGTTGTATGGAAAGAATCAAGCATGGACTGGACACATGCATACACTGACGGTTCTGTAACAAACACAACAAAGAATGGAGGGGGAGGGGTATTCCTGAGCCTAACAAATGGTAGAAAAATAACACTGTCAGTGGCAACTGGAAAATTCTCAAGAAATTTTAGAGCAGAGGCAATGAAGGCTGCAGTAAAAGCAATGCTGATCGGCGAAAGCATTGAAAGCCAGATAGTCCTTTTTACAGCACTAAAAATACTGAATTTAATGATTTAAGAGCAGTACTCTGTCAACTATGCCAGCAGCTACTCTGTCAACTATGCCAGCAGTCCGCACCCAAAGAGTAGCGGTACAGTGGGTTCCATCCCACTGTAACATCCAAGGCAACGAGGAGGCAGACAGACGGGCAAAAGAAGGTGCAAGACTACCACAACCAGATTCTAGTGTGACCTACGAAGAGTCCAAAAGGTTTATTAGGGATACATGGCCAAATGGGAAACAGAACATACTGGCTACACAAAAGTAATGCCTACTACCAGCTGAACAGAAGAGAGCAGGTTGTGGTCTTCAGACTCCACACAGGCCACAACAGACTGAGGTACCATCTATTCAATAAACTGAAGATAGGTGGCACTGACGAATGCACATGTGGTACAGGGAAAATGACCGCTGAACATCTGCTGCAAAATTGTCTGACATACGAGGACCAGAGAAAGCACATGTGGCCATCACCAGTGGCAACACTAGACAAGCTCTATGGCAGTGTTGACAGCCTCAGGATGACAGCTGCTTTCTTCGAACAAATTCAAGTTGACGTCTGACAGCATACAAAGAATAAGAGTAAGAAGTATGGACAGAATGACAATGTCCTCACTGAGGTAGGCACACAAAGACTAATATTGAAAATGATACAAAATCAGTCTTAGGACTGATCAACCAGAGGATAGGGTCAAATGGAGAGACATGCTCATACAACTTTACAACCAGTCTTAGAACTAACCAACCAGATGATGAAATACATTCTGGTGACTTAAAACAGACTGTCTTACAGATACTGTACATCATTTCATTAGGTATGAAGCTTTTTGAATTGACTTGGTCAATCCTACAATAGTGCATGGAGGTCTTTTCTGTTTTTTTCTTTTTCGCAAATAATATGAGGCTAACCTGCCCCATACCACCAAAATATTATGTCTTGCAGGTTACAGTTTTTTTATTCCAAATAAAATCATTGTTATTGTGCAAATTGAACTAAGATAGAATATAAACATCATGGGACACTTAATTAAATTATGTATGACATGAAGTATTCATAATAAAGATTGTATATTAGTACATGTGTATATTAGTATGTGAAGCGGTAAACAACATTAATGTGGGGGCGGAAATTACAGAGACATTGATTTCGTACTTTCCCCATTACGTGTTTGCTGATATATACACATCAGTTCCTATACACATATCTTTTGTATTGTGTTTCCCAGTCAAAGTTTGAATTGGGTGTGTGTTGAATATCCATGAGTAATCCAGATGTGTGATCATTGGACTGGTCAAATAATAAATCATAACACTCAGTGGAATTGACTTGACTGAAATAATTGTGCAGTTAAACAATTGTGCAAGCACATGTAGAGCCTTACAAAAAAAGAATTCAGCAAACTAAAACACAAACACATGTTTCAGAGTTCTATTTTGCTCAAGATTGGCAGCCATCTTTAGGTTTTCAGTGACCAGTCCAGAGCAATACAAGCTGTAAAAAATGTAATGACAGATGTAATATTAGCCCAACATAGGAATTACAGAGAATACACATATGGCCTTCAAGTACTTTAAAGATACAACTACAGTCCCTACTTTTAGATGTATTGTTGTCCAAATCAAACGTTAAAAGAATAGTAATACTTTAGAAAAATGATTCAACTAACCTCTAGCTGACATGTCAGAAGACGATTATTTTATCATTTTTTTCTTCAGCATTCGCCATGAATGACACCGTCGTAGTTTACAGCTAGGCTGTGCTTTCAAATTTGGGACCATGTTTACCTTGCCTCTTTTGATCCTCATTCTCTAAGCCAGGCTGCATAGTCTGTTTCCAGGGCTCGACACACAAGGACCAGAGAAAGCACATGTGGCCATCACCAGTGCCAACACTAGACAAGCTCTATGACAGCTGCTTTCTTTGAACAAATTCAAGTTGACGTCTGACAGCGTAAGAAGAAGAAGTTTCCAGGGCTGCCACTTGTAGGCGGATTAGGGTCTTGGTCAGTTAAGGGTCACTAACCCTGATGCAAGCTGGCTGCTATTATCTCATTCACTTCTGCATCTCTGGCTTCGTTTTATCATGTGACATAGTACAGACAAATTTATTAGTAACAGCACATCAATCATTGTCAAGTGCCATCTCCCCATAGGAGGTTGACGCTAATGGATCTCCCTCTGTCCATGCCAGGTTGATATACTCAGTCAAACTGGGTTACGACCACATCTTGGTGTTTTCTGTCCAGCTGTAACTCTACATCCATAGCACATGAATAAAGATAGGGTTGTTGTTGTTTGTGAATGTTCACAATGAGTAGGTTTACTCTTTTGTGCGTCCTGAAAGGACGTTAAGTAACGGGTTGCAGTAGCTTTCCTCACATCCCGATCGTGCTGATGAAGGTGGGCCAGGGTCTTCCCAGGGTTGTGCTATGCTTGGCTGCATCTTAGTGCCACTCACTACTACGGGGATCACATCGATCCCTCACCTCGTTAGCCAGGTTGCCATGAAAACAGCCCGATTCCAGAAAGGGCTACTAGGAAGCCGAGGTGAAGGTCTTGTCCAGTATATTTTGCCTGACCAGACATTAAGTCTTCCTCTCCTTAAAGATATGGTAAAATGCAGGCAGAACCTACTTTGTTTCTAGTATTCTTGTCAACTTCCAGTAAATAAATGAGTCTCCTCATGTGCCATTTTGACTGATCAAGACAGTCAGGATTCTCCACAACTTCCTGTCACCAGTGCTGTGTATATATCAGTTGTATTGTTGTCCCTTCCATGCCATGATATTAAACATCTCTTTTTGTTCTTTTTTTTTTTGTCCTCATCACGCGTACTCTTCCTTTTCTTTTATTATGTGAAAATTGAATTTCTTGCAATTTACATTTGTATGCTAGAAATAGCCAGCAATTACAATTCTATATTCTTCAAAAATTACATAAGTAGACAACCATTTGTAGTATTCCATCAAATAATATTCCCTTGCAGGGTTCCTAGGGCTAATAAATAGAACAATTACTTCCTTTCTTGTATGTCATAATAGGTGTCTAAAGAAGGTTGTGCCTAGGATTGGCAACCTCACCATTTAATAATCATTGCTATAAACCAACACTCCAAATGATTACAGTCTTTATTCAGAACTGGTTAGGGGAATCAAATGTAGTGTTGGACTTATGTTTCTATTAATGCAGTGATGGGAAAAGTTATAATAAAACGTTAATTTCTTCTTCGCTCATTTTCAATCTCCCGCTACCAAACCCTGAAAATGGTTTGCAAGTAGCAGGATGTTGTTCAGAGAACGGAATACGCCGTGTCGTCATTTACAGCTGGACTGCTATATTTACACCCTTTGGTCTGACAGCAGGTATTTTTTGGGTACCAGGTTAGCCTTTCCTCGATTCCTTCTCCTTAGCTAGTCTGTTCTGCTGCAGCCTGTTATCCAGTTGACATATATGGTTCGCTGGTCTTCACGCTATAAGACAGCTATGGTCGCTGCTCACTTACTGCTCACCCTCTTGTTCCCAAACATTCATCTGATAGTGATATCTAACAATATACTCCTTACCTGTTGTATGTATTGTTCATGAACAGTCTCAGAAAAGCATAAGTAAATACTAAGCTTTCCACAACTATTGCACTTTTGTTGCTATGTAGTAATCACTAACTTTTCTGATACCAGGGATAACAAGTTTCTTTTCCGTACACTTAGACCATAAAAGTGATGTAATATAATACTGTAATATTACTTTTATCGTTACCTCCAGTCGTCTCGACCGATAGTCTTGCCGCTGTTCCAAAGTAACTCGCGGAAAAGAGTGAGATTGATGACCAGCGCATATTCTTCCTCACTATAATCCAAATGCAGTGCTCACCCTGGGGGCCACTCTTCCCCTTCTCTCTCTTCTCTTACCTCACTCTGTTTCACTTGACTCTGTCCCACAGTCACACTCTTGCACAACTTTCACACACGCCCTCATGGTGAGGCCCTTTTATTGCACTTTGCTTGAGCTAGCTTCTGAGGGCGAACAAACCTAGCATAGGTACATACATTCATCCAAGCACTGGTTTATGCGTCCTGATATCGCCCAATGGACTACGGTCTGGGGTGGAAAATGGCGCGCCTCCGGCAGTAGAAACTAGTGAGGCAAACATCTAAGCAAAAAAAAAATGCCACATGAATCTAGTCCCTATACCAGAATATACATAGCTCCTTCACCTTAAAAAAAAACCCATTAATTTCTAATTTTAGGTTGCTTTCAAAGAAATAGAACTTCTTTTAATTACATTTTTGAGCTGTAAGAACAGTTCTGTTTTATTTGCTCATGAAAAAAGATAGTAATTTGACTCAAAATGTATCACAGCACATCATTTCAGAAACAGTGTCCCTGACACTTGGCCATTTGTGTGAGTACCAACAATTAAATGCCTTTTTCTATGACAACAAAAATAGTAAACAACGCAGAAGAATTTCAACCCAAGAAGTGATGTTTATAGAGTTGTTTTTATTTTACTTATTTCCATTGGAAATAATGTAGAGATTAATAGTCATCAAAAGAGAAGTAACTATTTGCTAGTTTTTTTTTCACATTTCTCTATTACCATGAGATTTCGAAAATTATTCAAATTATTTCATTTTCACTATGAAATGGGGTTATTTTTTTTATTGTATTCAATCAAGGCTTTTGACAGATTGTCACTTTTTGCATTGCTTTGCATAGTTTCCTACTTCTGTAGTATTATTATTATCAGAACCAACCATGTCTCCAAAAGGGTAAGGGTTTGTGTATGTGTCATTTAAGAAATCAACATTTATGAATGTAAGCTAAAGAGATATTTCTTTGGAAGTCTTGGTTGATGTAGATGTTCGTAGAATTGATCGTATCATGTCTTCTTACTTAATTTAATCTAGGACGTGTACTATACCACATTATAAATAAATTAAGCTTTTATTTATTTAGAATAAATTATGCGCTGCACTTGGACATTATTTGCCTGTATTTTTAAACTACTCGTACTGAGTTCTTCACTCTTGAGGATGTTTCTTCTGCAGTAGGTTGCAGTGGTTCTCCTATATCCGTAGTATGATGCAAGGCTCCTCAGGAACTCACAATAATAGGGGTCAATCGCCACCTCATTGGTCAGACTGCTGTAGCCCATCAAATTTGTACTGCGAGATGTTTCATGTGACTGTAAAGTCCTTTCCTAGCATAGAAGTCTATTCCGCACACGGGTCATGCATGTAGGTCAAACCGTAGGGTCATCCATGTAAGGAGTCAAACCGTAGTGTTGTCGCACGTTCTATTCTTTCTGGCAGTTTACTTTCTCAGAGCTACAGCGGTGATGTTGGCACGCCAGGTAGAACAGTTTTGTGCAATCGCCTTCCAGAAGGTGACATCAATGTTGTGTTGAGACATTTTTAATGAGTCTTTGTAGTGTTTATTTCGCCTGAGAAATGGGCACTGCACACTACTGTGAACGTCTGTACTGACCAATAATCTCGCACACCAATGAATGTCCATATGGAACAGAGGGCTAGAATCCTGAACACATTCTACAGGAATGCCCACTCTATAGAGAAATGAGATACAGACCTGGCCATAGGGTGCAGAGCTGAGACAAAAGCTATAGAGGCAGCCGCTCTGACCTGGTAAAGACTACAGACTTCATCATGGCGACTGTCCTGCAGATATAGTATGATTGAAGATCCTGAACGCAAAGAAGAAGAATGTAACGTTTCATCTGTCCCACAGACCATCTGTCATTGTACAGGAATCATGTATCAGACATGCAAGTATGACCCATCAATAGTATCCGTGCTCTTTGTGTGAGCTTAACATTTTTTACCTGTTGATAATATCAGAGTTACCGCAGTTACTTTGTCCTGCCAGCAAATTCTGCTAAGGCAGCTTATGTGCAGAAGCACTACAGCTTGATACCCTTTTAACTTGATGACAACACTGATTCCTTGTGGGATCCAAACATTTCTTTGTAATTGCAGAGCTTGTCCGTTTGCCCTGGCAATCCTGTTATCAACCTCAGAGGCGACATACTGCCTACGTAGGTAAAGCTGTCAACTGTTTGGAGAAGCTCATTCTGTACAATAATGTTAAGCTCGCTGTAATTAGTATTAGTACGATTGTATTGTATAATAATATTACATAGTTCAGCCATCACTGTTCTTGCTTGAGCAGGCTTTCAAGTAGACCATATTAAGAAATTCCTTGATATGAACCAAATTTTTAAAAACGCACTTCCGAGTGTGGACTTAGGAGGCTCTTCATCGGTTTCATATTTCAATTTGCACTTGCTTTTTATTCACCCAGAGCTATAGATTACCAACAAAATACAAGAGTACTTTGTCTGGTACTTCAACGAAAAGTTTCACAGTCTGCACCTGGTATTATAACATTTTGAGCTGTGCAACTAAAAACTTTGAAATAAACTTACTGACATTATTTGCATGTGGCACATTTTTCTTATTTTGTAGAGAGATGTATATAGTTTCTTAAATCTTTGTGGAGAGTATAGCCTAGTCGACTGTGAGGTGGCTTACTAGACTTGGATTACAGTGTGCCAGAGTTAGAGTTTATGGACAGATAGAAAAAAATGTAGGGCATGGTTCGTGCCTGGTGCAACCGCTCTTCCAGTCAACGCAGCCTTAAATGGATACCTGACAAATCTTCTTCGTACGCTGTCAGACGTCAACCTGTATTTGTTCGAAGAAAGCAGCTGTCATCCTGAGGCTGTCGACACTGCCATAGAGCTTGTCTAGTGTTGCCACTGGTGATGGCCACATGTGCTTTCTCTGGTCCTCGTATGCCGGTCATTTTCCCTGTACCACAAGTGCATTCGTCAGTGCCACCTATCTTCAGTTTATTGAATAGGTGGTACCTCAGTCTGTTGTGGCCTGTGCAGAGTCTGAAGACCACGACTTGCTCTCTTCTGTTCAACTGGTAATAGGCATCATTTTTTGTGTAGCCAGTATGTTCTGGATACCTGACAAATGAGATGGGGAAGGTAAAAACAACAAGGAAGGGAACTGGCCATTCTACCTCACATAGGATGCAACTTAGTAAATAAAGAGTTATCTTCATCCCCGACGAGGGGACGGCGTGGTTAAGTGGCACGGCTCACAAACCAAAGGTGCTGGGTTCGATCCCCATCACAGCATCTGCCGTTACCCCGGGGAAGCAAACCCTTAGAAAATGCAGGAGGAAGCAGACCCTTACATGAAATGCATGCTGAAGTCGGATGCACCTGAGCCGACAGGCGCAAAATAAAAACCACAGTGCAACGCACACCGCCTTGGGGATAAGAGAAATAAGGCGAGCGCAAACAAAAAAAATCCCGGTGCCAATTATTTCCAATGGACTTAACCTTTGCTCTTTACAGTCACATTCAATGAGTTGCTGTTTGATTGGACCGAAATTGACATCTAACACCTGTGTTCTACAATGTTGACGTATTTGTATTGACCTCGTTGTTAAATGACCAACTACTTTTTTGTGCTGCTTGAAAATGGCAATAAGTGAAGGATTGCAATGGTGTTTTTTTCACGTCTCAAGCGTGCTGATGAAGGTAGACCCGGCTGCTCCAGACGGTTGTGCTATGCTTGGATTCATCTGCGTGTCGCTCACTACTATAGGAATCACGTCAATCACTCACCTTGTTCGCCAGACTGTCATAAAACAGTCCATTTCCAGGGATAACTGCCTTTCCTGACCCTGACTAATATGGTGTATTATGAATAGTTCATGTCATGGGGCTCAGTAGTCTCGAGGTAAGGTGTCTGACCTCGAGTGTCGGAGGTCGCGGGTTTGAATCACTGTGGAGACCAGAATATTTTCAGGTGAATCTTTCGGTGAAAATATCTCTGATCTCTGGGTAATGAGATCGAACTCCCGTGTTCATTGTTGTAAAGTAAAGTATCCCATAGCATTACTGCCGTAGGGGTGTGAGGTGTTAGCGATCTAACATTTCAAAGGCTCGGCTATATGAAGGCGGTAGCCATCTCCTCTCCCTCACCGCTTTTACTTCCCGGACTGAACCGGTACCCATTTAAGGCTGGGTCGACCCGGGAGCCATTGCGGTCTGAAAAAACATTACCGCCTCAACTGGCTCTTTCGGTAATGCTATATCTGCAGGTCAGTTGTCATGATGATGAAGTCTGTAGTCTTCACCAGGTCGGAGTGGCTGCCCCACAGCTTTTGTCTCAGCTGCGCGCCCTCTGGCCAGGTCTGGTATCTCATTTCTCTATAGATTGGGCTTTCCTGTAGAATGTGTTCAGGGTTCTGGCCTCCTGTTCCACAAGGGCACTCATCGGTGTGGGAGATCTTCAGTCGGTATAGCTGTTCTAGTAGTCTGCAGTGTCCAGTTCTCAGACAAAATAAGGTAGTTTGTTGATTTCTTTTTAGTTGGTAAATTGGGTCTAGTGTACTGCTTATGTTTCTGTCTTCTCTCCATTGATGTATAAACTGATTTCTGATGATGTTCTTGATCTCTCTGTATGGTACTCGATTATTAAAATGTGCCTTTTTGTTGCCATCTTTTGCTAGAGTGTCAGCTCTCTCAATTCCTGTGATTCTGCAGTGGGAGTGTAACCACTGGAGCGGTATTGTTGAGGATCTCTGGAGTTTTCCTAGCTCTGCTCTGATAACAGTGGTTCGTTTGTTTTTTGTATTGTCTCTAATAGTACTCTGTAGTCTGAATACAGCTATTTTTGTTGATGGTTGCCTTTCTGTTTGAAGTATTCTCAGTGCTTGCAGGAAGACCATATATTCTACTCTGGGGTTTGTGGATGACTTTCCTGTTTGGAGGGCCTCTTCTGTTATATTTCTACTTTTGTGTCTTATGAATATGCCTCCCCCGTTTCGGCCTGCCCCCTCTGCTGAACCATCTGTGTACACCTGTGTCCATTTCTTGGTATTATATTTCTCCTCAATCATTGCTTGTGCTAAAGTTTTCAGCTCGTGGACACTGTATTGGTCTTTTCTTCTGATTTCTGGAATCTCTGTACTTAATTGCGATGTTGTTTAAGTTGCAGCATGGTTCTCCATGGTTGATAAACATTTCTATTTTTGCAGGTTGGTTGGGTATTAGTTCTCCATATTTTTGGTGTAGGTGGTTTGATACAAGGGGCTTGTCATAAGTCTTTACCCTGATCATGAAAGAGTAGGAGGAGAAAGTTAAAATTTGACACAGTGCTAATTCCTTCTCAATGTAGCCACCACCTGAATTGATACATTTCTGCCACATCTGCGTGGCCTTGAAAAGACTATCGAATAAAGTAACCTATTTTTCGAACTAAACCAGTTATCACAAGCCAGTATGACATCTTCGTGGCTGTCAAAATGATTTCCTTTCAGCTGTTTTTTAAGTTTTATGAAAAGAAAAAAAGTCTGCAGTCCAGAGAATATGGTGGGTGTGGAAGAATTTCAATATTCAAATCGTTGGCTGTTTGCAACACCAGCCTTGCTTTATGGGAGGGTGCGTTGTCTTGAAACAAAGGCAGAATATTTTAGTGTGTGCTATCACTCATTTTTTGGTCAGTCTTTCTTAGTTTGGTAAGGAGATTTGCATAATATTGCCCATTAACCGTGTTGCCATTAGGCAGTTAATCTTTCAATATGAAACCTTTGACGTCCCAAAAAACAACCAGCATCACTTTTCTTGCAGATTTCTGTGCTCTTGGCTTGACATGTGTTGGTGAGCCAGGGGTTTTCCACTATATGCTGGAAATTTTGGATTCTGGGTCATAGTGGTGAACCCAAGTCTCATCTACTTGTCACCATGTTTGGCAACATGTTTTTCAACTGATCACATCAATCAACCCTTGTTTGTTTCTGTTCACCTGTCAGTAGATGCGGGACCCAGCGGCACACACTTTTCTCATGTTCAGTCTGTTGTGTAAAATTCTAAAACCTGTACTTTCATTCAGTTTTGCTGACCTAGATATCTCTGCAATTGTCATTTTCCTATCCTAGTCAATAATTTTTTCTTCACTCTTGCAGTATTTCCATCGCTGCACTCTGTGGATGGTCTTCCTGATCTTGGAAGATCAGCAATATGGGAATGACCACACTTAAACTGCCTACACCAGTTTTTTTTACAGAAGCATACGAAGGACAGATTTCTTCAAACACTGATTCCATCTCCCTGTGTATTTCTGTAGGTGTTTTTCCCTGCAATATCAAGAATTTTATCACAGTTCTGGCCTCTGGTTTTTCCATTGTTCTGACAAACCGTTAGAGTAGCAGATCTGGTCAATAAGGTGTGTTGCACCATATGGGGTAAACACGACAAGGAGGGAAATTCATACTTCTCAAGTCCAGTGCAAATTCAATGAGCTATATATGTACAAAATTTCAACTTTTTCCTCCTCCTTCTTCATAGTCAGGGTAAAAACTTATGACAAGCCCCTTGTATACGGATGAAGCTGGTTCTCTTAAGCCTATTTTTAACTGGGTGTTTCATTTTGATATGCATGGGATGATCAGGCATGCGTAGCATCTTTTCACTGTGTCAGCACTCTTTCCTCTCTGTCTAGTATTTAGGGGTCTTATATTTGTGTATATCTTCATTGTCTGGATTGGTGTAGTCTTCATTCTTCCCGTTATTATCCTTAAGCCCGAGTTTTGAATTTTGTTTAGGCGTTCCGTGTTTGTTTTTGATGCTGTGGTCCATGCTTTCATGCAGTATTCAAGTACTGGCCTGACTGCCAGTATATACATATTTAAGGATGTTGCTATTTGCACCTCAGCTTGTTCCAGCCAGCTTCTTAAGGGATAGTTTTCTGGTTCCTTTTTGTTCTATCTTCTGTTTGTGTTCCCTCCATGTGAGTCTTGTTGTCCATTTTAACTGCATGATACGCAGGGGTATTTTCTTGTACAAGCTCTTTGCCATTTAGATTGTTTTGTTTCTTCCTTGGTGTTGGACAGTGAGAAGTATGTTGTAACTGTGTTTGAGATGTTAATCTGCAATCCCCAATCTGTAACCCACTTTCCAACAGTGCCCAGTGCTGTCTGCATTCTGTTTTTAGCTGTTGGTAGTTTTTCTGCAGCACTCCACATTGCGAAATCATCAGCGCATAGGGCGTGTTTTATTAGTCTTGCATTTGCCATTTTTTCCATGACTTTTCCAACGCAGCTGAGCATGCTTATTGCCTATAACTTTCCTTGCTTGTCTCATCCTTTTTTGGTTTTCTGATGGGGATAATGATAGCCTCCCGTCAGTGGTCTGGGATCTTACCTTTGCTCCATGATTGATTGAAGATTTACAGGAGTTTTCTTCTTGCGTCTTGATCTAGGTTTTTAATTATTTCATTTGTGATGCCATCTTTTCCTTGAGCTTTCTTGTTTTCAGTTTCTGAATAGCGGTGTTTAACTCGATCATTTTGAATGATGACTTCATGCAAGGTTCCGCATTCTGTGTCTTCAGGTTCTCTTTTATCTCCTTTTTTAACTTCTAGTTTGCTTTCTCGTGTCAAGGTTGCAGTACTCTCCTCTCAGAAAAATTCAGCCAGGATATTTGCTGCCTTTACCCTGAATGATGTTTCTCATTTTCCTTAATGATTGTCTTCCCATGGCTCCCTCTGGCTTCTTCATTTAAGGCTCTTGTCAGGTTCCAGAGTTTACTTGTATCCCTGTCCATGTTGAGGCTGTCAGTCTTTTCCTGAAAACTTTTTTGGATCTCATCCTTCTTGTGCTCTATGAATGTATTTTTAATTTTGCTAAGTTTCCCGGTGAAGGATTTTTTTCCATGGTATCTCTTGCCTCGCTTAGTTCTTTGTGGGTTTTCCCTAGTCTATCTCTCCAGTAGGATTTTTTGTTTTTCCGTTTTCCACATGGAATTGATTTCTTTGCTGCCTGCATCATGATGGCGACATAATTGTTTAAATTTTTGGCATCGGATACATTTTGACAGAGTTTATGAGTCCAGTTTGCTATTTTGAAATTCCAGCTTGGGTGCATATCTGTTATCTCTGTTTGTCCCATGTTACATATTTCTAAAGTAATTGGGACATAGTCGCCCCCACAAAGTTGACTGTTCTTGCGATTAGCCGTTGAAGATCACCCGTTGCCATCGCAAGGTCCGGAGTATTCATTTTTTTCTCCATATTCTAGAGTAATATGTATGCCTATTGTCTGGCCTGCTTGGCTTGGTTCGTTCTCAATCTCCCACTACCAAACCCTGAAAGGGCTTAAGTAGCAGAATATAGTCCAGAGAACGGAATGCATTGTGTCGTAGTTCACAGCTTGACTGATATTTGCACCTTTCGGTCCAACACATCCGACTTCAGCAAGTATTTTTTGAGTACCGGGTTAGCATTCCCTCTTCAATCCCTTCTCCTTAGCCAGTCTGCCAGTGCCACCTGTTGTCCCACCCCATCCTGCTGGAATACACCGCTGTGTGGTCCACAACTGCTTATTCGTCCAGTTATTATACCTGGCTTATATCGCAGCTGACGCTCCATATCTTGGAGGTCGTTCCACTATCTGCCACCTGTGGACGTGCCTGGTTGGGGTTGTCGCCACTGTCCTCCAGGTTTGTGCGCCCAAAAAAGACGTTAAGTCGCGGTTTTTTGTAGCTTTCCTGACATCACAAGCGTGATGGTGAAGGTGGACCGGGGTCCTTCAGGCGGTCGTGTTATGCTTTTCTTCACCTGTGTGTCACTCACTACTATGGGGTTCACGTCAATCCCTCAATTTGTTAGTCAGGCGTACATAAAAATTGAAAACAAAATAATAATAATAATTCCTTGGTCATTCCAGTAATGATTTACAGCTGCAAATTATGGAACTTGCGCAAAACAGATGCTGAGTAGCTCCGAGTCACCAAGACAGCAATGGAACGACGCATACTAAAAATTTAGATACGGGTCAGATCCGAAACGAAGAAATTCTATATCAAACTTTGTTTCGGGACGTTGCGGAAGCAGCGATATCACTCAAGCATCAGTGGGCTGGACATGTATGCATACCTGACAGTAGATGGACACAGAGACTAACGTTTTAGTGGCCCTATGCCAGTACATGTCCACAGGGCCGTCCATCTGCAGGATGGACTGACCAAAAATATAGATCTGCATTTGTACAGCACTGCATACGAGTGGACGCATACAACATATTTGCCGGACTGACACCCAGGATAATGTAATGTGTACAATTAAAAGTTCAAACTGAAAATGCTAATGAGGAACTTAAAAAAGGCAGTTTATATGCCAATATAAATAATCAAATATTTTTTTTATTATTATTACTATGACGTCTTAAAAAGCAGTAATGTATAAATGTAATAAAATGAGCATTATATGGAGAGAAAGCATACATGTAAAATTTCTATAAAAAATCTTCACTAGCCAACTCAAATGTTAGCAGAATGCAGCATGACGTTTTGCATCCTTAGTTTCAACGTGCTAATGAGATCTCGTGGGATATTTCATACGTTAGCATGTGTGGACAATGCAAGCATTGTGGGCAATAAATATTACTATCTATCTATCTTTAGTCCACTTATGTCGTAGGGAGGTCCGACCTCCGTTTCATATTTTTTTTGGCAAGTGAAAATCTACTGGTGACTTTTCAGGTCAATCCCAGCATCTGTTAGCCCCTGGAATATACGATTGCCTCTTTTTGAGACTGGTTGAGGCATAAACTAGAACAAGGTAGACCCGCAGCTTGTCAGGTGCCATCTAAGCAGTACCGCTAGCCACATAACAAAGACCTGTTGTTATGGCCACACAGTTCCCTTTTTTTGTGACATATTCTCTGTGGGGCAAGAATCTCTAGAATAATTTGAGTAGATTTTTAATTTGAATTTTGACCGAGCAGCGGCTGTTATGCCTATTCTTTTCAATTTCCAACTGCTATGGTATTTTTAACGTGCGCACCACTGCACATGGGTGTCTGATCTCACTACTCAGAGATCAGGGGAAATATTTACCGGATGATCCATGTGAACCTGGCGTCTCCACCAGGATTTGAACCCACGACCTCTAGCACCCGAGGGGAATACCTTACCTCGAGACCACCGGGTCCCCAATAAATATTACTACATAATAACAATTAATTGATGTGCTTGAAATGATCAAATCTCCTAGGGTTCTTTTTTGACAGGCTTTTGCAGCCTCCGTTCCATGGAGAGTTCTCAAAACTTCATAAAAATCATACACGTAAACATTTTCATCACTATCCATATCCATTTGTTTACTAGGCTAAAAATATTCATTTCTGCCTGAAATTCAAAGGGTAGGAAGTCAGACATCTGGTCTCTGGACTTGCTAACAGGAGACAGTGGCGTGACATGATAGAAGACTTCAACACCAGTCTCTGGACTTGCTAACAGGAGACAGTGGCGTGACATGATAGAAGACTTTAACACCAGTCTCTGGACTTGCTAATAGGGGACAGTGGCGTGACATAATCAGAAGACGTCAATACCACTGTCTGGACTTGCTTACAGGAGACAGTGGCGTGACATGATCAGACGACAACACCAGTCTCCAGACTTGTGGACAGTGGCGTGACATAATCAGAAGACGTCAATACCACTGTCTGGACTTGCTTACAGGAGACAGTGGTGTGACATGATCAGAAGACTTCAAAACCAGTCCCTGGACTGACTAACAGAGGCGAGTGGCGTGACATGATCAGAAGACTTCCACACCGGTCTCTGGACTAACAGAGGCCAGTGGCGTGACATGATAAGAAGACTTCCACACCAGTCTCTGGACTGACTAACCTGATGATGGTGATGATGTTCCCAATACATGTTGCTCTTGTGTTGAGAAGTCACAGAATAGAACATGTTTGTTTAGGCCTATTCACTCATGAGGAGCAGAGTGACAACCTAGTTGAAGGAGAAACTACTGTGACGAGTGAAGCGCCTCAAACAGACCACCATGTCAAGTAAAGATCCCGTCACGTCATTCAGCGTATGAGAAATATGGTGTTAGGCCCATATTATTAGGGTGATGGGGTCAGTATCACAACGGCTGCCGTTACTTCCCAGACTGTTTTCTGGAACCCAATTTCTGTGGCTGGGTCAACCACAGGAGCTGATTGCGATCGGGACAAAATCCTGCACCAACTGATGATTGAACCCTGATCGCTTGACTGGGAAGGCACTACCATGTAGGTGTGGTTATTTGAGAGCGAACAATGAAGAAGAAGAAATGTCCAATAAAGACATACTTTGTTTAGTAGCAGGATGAAGATGCTGAGCAGTGCATGAGCTGCAGCAGTCAGCGACTCATAGATGACTGCTAGCGTCAGGGCTAGCGAACCAGAGCTGCCAAGACCCTTCTACACCTTCATGCGGGGGGTCCTGGATAACAGGCTACAACAGAACAGACTGGCTAAGGAGAAGGGATCGAAGAGGGAATGCTAACTCGGTACTAAAAAAATGCTTGCTAAAGTCGGATGTGTTGGACCAAAAGGTGCAAATATTCCAGTCAAGCTATAAACTACGACACAACGCATTCCGTTCTCTGGACTACATCCTGCTACTTAAGCCCTTTCAGGGTTTGGTAGCGGGAGATTGAGAACAAACGAAGCCAAGCCAAGTAGCGGGACAAACTAGTGCTGTCAAGGAAACAGCTTGATAGTGGTAATTGCAATCTATCGTGCTATTTGTTCAAAGATCATTTTATTTCAGTGTTTCTTTAAACATAACCTCCATTCCCCTGCACCCATAATGCTGGACCCTACAGATCCAACCCCCATTCTCTTGAACCCTGTAATGCTGGACCCTACAGATCCAACCCCCATTCTCTTGAACCTGTAATGCTGGACCCTACAGATCCAACCCCCATTCTCTTGAACCCGTAATGCTGGACCCTACAGATCCAACCCCCATTCTCTTGAACCCGTAATGCTGGACCCGACAGATCCAACCCCCATTCTCTTGCACCCTGTAATGCTGGACCCGACAGATCCAACCCCCATTCTCCTGCACCCATAATGCTGGACCCTACAGATCCAACCCCCATTCTCTTGCACCCGTAATGCTGGACCCTACAGATCCTTCTTCTTCGTACGCAGTCAGACAGTAAACATTATTTTTTCTAAAATAGCAGCGGTCATCCTGAGGCTGTCGACACTACCAAAGAGCTTGTCTAGTGTTGCCACTGGTGATGGCCACATCTGCTCTCTCTGATCCTCATATGTCGGGCAGTTTTGCAGCAAATGGTCAGCGGTCACCTACAGATCTAACCCCCATTCTCCTGCACCCAGTAATGCTAGACAGTCGACTGGACACTACAGAGTAATTGCAGAAATGTTGAGCAATCATACCATGGCAGGACCGTGTTGGTGTCACATTTAGATCTCAGGAAATTAACTTCTTCTGCGTTTGTTCTCAATCTCCTTCTACCAGGCCCTGAACAGGGCTTTGCAAGTAGCAGAATATAGTCCAGAATGTGCTGTGTCGCTAGTTTACGGCGATATTTGCATATTTCGGTACGATACATCCGTCTTCGGCAGCAATCATATTTTTAGTACCGAGTTAGCCTTCCGTCTTCAGCAGCAGTTATATTTTTAGTACAGAGTTAGCCTTCCGTCTTTTGGCAGAGGCATTTTTTTAGTACAGAGTTAGCCTTCCGTCTTTTGGCAGAGGCATTTTTTTAGTACAGAGTTAGCCTTCCGTCTTTTGGCAGGAGGCATTTTTTTAGTACCGAGTTAGCCTTCCGTCTTTTGGCAGGAGGCATTTTTTTAGTTCCGAGTTAGCCTTCCTTCTTTTGGCAGGAGGCATTTTTTTAGTACCGAATTAGCCTTCCCTCTTCGATCTCTTCTCCTTAGCCAGCCTGCTCTGTTGCAGCCTGTTATCCAGGATCACCGAATGGAGGTGTAGAAGGGTCTTGGCAGTTCTGGTTCACTGGCCACTGCAGCTCATGCGCTGCTCAGCCGTGGAATGAACTGAAGGGAAGGTAAACATCGGACTAATGAAATGTGTTAATCAAGTCAAGCGAGTCAAATACATCCCAAATACAAGGAAGGCGTTCTATAAGAGGTAACAACTAACATTGGGTTTAACCCCTCTAAGTACAAGTCTCCAACTCACAAAAAGTAATGACTAACATTGTGTTTAACCCCTCTAAGTACAAGTCTCCAACTCACAAAAGGTAATGACTAACATTGTGTTTAATCCCTCTAAGTACAAGTCTCCAACTCACATGAGGTGACTAACATTGTGTTTTGACCCTTTCTATAGTACAAGTCTCCAACTTTGCACACCTCATCATCTACACAACTCAAAAGTTGATTAAAGAGGGTTGTACATGGACCTAACAATCATCTGGGGCTGGTCTCTCGCCGCCGCGATTGACTCTCATCCAGTATTCGTACAGCGATCTCAGTCCCGTCAGACGGAGTGATAGCGCGAAAACGCTCGCCCGCCTCTTCCCGGCCATCTAGCGGGATCATATTTGTGGTGTCGTACCGCTGGCAACGGTGCGTTACTGTGACCCGTATTGAGAAACTTTTACAGTCAGTGGTGGTTATTCGAAGGCTTATAGCAGACCTCGACATTTCATCTCGCTTGTGGTCATTCTCTCGCAAAGAGCTTGTGACCGGCAAATGGAAAGTAGGAATCGTGCCTAAAGGCCCTGTCCTCGCCCGACTAACCCTTGGGAGAAGGGCAGGCCGGCAGGCAAAAATAGTATCCAGTCCCTGTGAAATTCATCGCCCGGGCTGTTGGGATCCGTTCTGCACAGAGCGCTGCCATCCCTCCCCGAGCGAGCCCGGTCGTCTGGTGTGTGTACGGGCCCCTGTCAGGCGGTCCTAGGTTGACGGAGTGAGGGATGGAACAACCGTCCGTCCGTCAGTCGGTCCCTGCGGCCGCCCTAGTGAGGATTTTTACACATCCGTCCTCCGCCGACCGGTGTGAATGGTTCGTACGTCTCCGACAGATATCTGGTTGATCCTGCCAGTAGTCATATGCTTGTCTCAAAGATTTAGCCATGCATGTCTAAGTTCACACTGAAACCGTGAATGGCTCATTAAATCAGTCGAGGTTCCTTAGATGACACAATCCTACTTGGATAACTGGCAATTCTAGAGCCAATACATGCTTACCAAGCTCCGACCCTCGCGGAAAGAGCGCTTTTATTAGTTCAAAACCAATTGTCGTTTCCCCTCGCGGGGTTGCGGCGTCCCCACTGGTGACTCTGGATAACTTTGTGCTGATCGCATGGCCTCATGTGCCGGCGACGCATCTTTCAAATGTCTGCCCTATCAAATGTCGATGGTACGTGACATGCCTACCATGTTTGTAACGGGGAATCAGGGTTCGATTCCGGAGAGGGAGCATGAGAAACGGCTACCACATCCAAGGAAGGCAGCAGGCGCGCAACTTACCCACTCCCGGCACGGGGAGGTAGGGACGAAAAATAACAATACGGGACTCTTTCGAGGCCCCGTAATTGGAATGAGTACACTTTAAACCCTTTAACGAGGATCTATTGGAGGGCAAGTCTGGTGCCAGCAGCCGCGGTAATTCCAGCTCCAATAGCGTATATTAAAGTTGTTGCAGTTAAAAAGCTAGTAGTTGGATCTCAGGCGCAGGCAGGCGGATTCAGTGTTCGATAAAGGAATTGACGGAAGGGCACCACCATGAGTGGAGCCTGCGGCTTAACTTGACTCAATACGCCAACATTGTAAAATGACTGATAGACTGAGAGCACTTTCGTTGGGTCTAATGGGGAACGTGTGCTGGAATTAGACCCACGGAAGACAGGACAGTTTTACCCTCTAAATGAAAGAGCGTTGCTACGGTAATCCTGCTCAGCCCAAGAGAAATTGCAGGTTTCAGACACTTGGTCATTGACTGACTAAAAAGCCCTCTATTCATTCGTTGGGTCTAATAGTGAAAGGGTGCTGGTATTAGACCCTCGGAAGACAGGTCAGTCTTACCCTACTAATGACAGGGCGTTGCTACGGTAATCCTGCTCAATTCGAGAGGAGTCGCAGACATTTGTCCACGTACTAGGCTCATAAGCCAACAACATCTCCGTGCCATGACCAGGCTTGTCCCTTGGTCAAATGCACTCCTTCGAGAGAAATCACAGGTCGCTGACATTTGGTTCACGTGCTTGGCTGATAAGCCAATGGTGCGAAGCTACCATCTGAGGGACTACAGCTGAACGCCTCTAAGCCAGAATCCCGCCCTAAATCTCAGCACCGCTGTGATGGGAGGCTACAACATGGCTGGGACCTGGGGCTCGCGTCTCAGCCCGGCCCAGTCAAGCTGCAAAAATGCACCTGGTTAAATGCACTCCTGCCTTGCTCTTTACCTCTGTCTGCTATCAGTCATCCCAATGGACGCAGAAGAGATGCAGTCCAGCGGACATTGCACCCCCTGCCCTATTGTGACAACCTCCCAGGTGGCGGGGAATGCTAGGCGTGCCATCACTGCAGATGAGCTGAGAAAATAAAGGGAGCAAAGAGATACCTCACTCACATGCATATGCTACGTTCCTGGCAGGACGTAACGATCCTGAGACACAATCACACTGGACTGCCTCTCTTCCGGGATAGTACAAACTAGTACATAGTCCATCATATCATATCATTGCCAAACCCTACAGACACGAGTGGGGAAGACTCGATAGTCCTGCAAGACAACTTCCCTAAGAGAGACAACTCTGACCAAAAACAACTGCTGCCTTGCAGTTAGGCTGGGGACAGCCAAAGGCTAAGGAGGGCATCCCTACAGAAACACCTGTTGAAATCGGATGCACTGAGCCACAGGCTTAACAAAATAAAACAGTGCAACGTATATCGCTGTAAACAGCATACGATGAAGAAGAAGAAGAAGGACCTGACAATCCCATAATGTCAAACAAATTGCTACAGAAACTATCACCACAGGTACACGGTGCAGGCTTCTTGTAAGTTTCATCCTGTGTCTAGGACCTAAGCTGTGTAAGAAGCCAAGAGGAAGAGGGTGAGATTCTCTTGTTCATAGTCCATGCCACAGAGCTTGAAGGATCAGATTCTCCAGTTACATCCCTCGAAGACACACCTTGAAAGTCAGAACTCTTGTTCTCACCCAAAAATCCTGAGCTCCAAGATCAAATTCATCTGTTTGTACTTCAGAACCATAACATCCACGGTCAGATTCTTCAATTCCTACCCCAGAAACTGGATAGTAAAAATCAGAATCGCTCTTCTCACCTCAGAACACAGACCTCCAAGGTGACAATCTCCTGTTCCTATCCCAGAACCCGGGGGGGGGGGGGGGGGGGGGGGGGGGGGCTAACATCTGGTTAGGCAAAATATACTGATCAGACATGTTAGGGTCAGGCAAAATATACTGATCAGACATGTTAGTCAGGGTCAGCCAAAATATACTGATCAGGCATGTTAGTCAGGGTCATGCAAAACATACTGGCCAAGACCTTCACATCGGCTTCCTAGTACCCTCCCTGGAAACGGGCTGTTTTCATGGCAGCCTGGCTAGCGAAGTGGGGCATCGACGTGATGCCCGTAGTAGTGAGTGACACGCAGATTAAATGAAGCCAAGCATTGCACAACAACCTGGAGGACCCCAGTCCACCTTCATCAGCACGCTCGGACTGTGAGGAAAGCTACTGCAACCCACCACTTAACGTCTCTTTCAGGGCGCACAAAAGAGTAACCTACTCATTGTGGGCATTCGCAAACAACAACTCAGAACCCAGACCTTTAAGCACATGCACACCAAAACCATAAACATATTACCATGTGAAAAATCTGTTTTGAATACTTGACATATCTTTCTGTCTCTCTCCCCTACATTGTTTACTTGTTTCATGTTATTTATACAGGTGCTGGTGTGAAATGAACCAGTCGCACCGAGTGAATGGCTGAATTTATTAAGGAAAAAAAAATATTGGGTAGTGGAGCTCTGCACCCTACACAGCCGCCAATGTTAGCCAGGATACAAATCATGTAATATAGTATTAGAAGGAGTATCACTATCAGCACAATGAACCACCACTTCCATCTATCAAACAGATCAGCATCTGAAAAAAGAACATACAAATAAATTATATTAATTTTTTAAGTGCTCGCTATGTCAAAGCAAGCCGTGAACTATGATAAAAATAAAGGAATAATATCACTAGTGGACATTAGAATATAATAATAATAATAATCTGCTGAGGTGATAAATGCCCGTCGTGTCAATCATTCATGATCATGATTGATGGTCGAGGTCCATGTGGTGTTTAGTTCTGATAAGGTGAGGGTGATTTGTCAGTCAGGTGTTGCCTGCGCCGCCCCGGTACACCTCTGTGTGTGACAAGGTCTTTTCCCACACTTGATTTTGACAGCCAGGTGCAGAATCTGGCAAGTCTGGACATCTTGTGAGAGGGCTACATTACCGAAGATAGAGAGACAGCGACGATTCATAATAGAACCAATACTCTCGAGATGTGTTTTTGGGATGACCTCAGCTTTGTTTGTTGTTTGCAAATGCCCACAATGAATAGGTCTCTACTCGTTTGTGCGCCCTGAAAAGGACATTAAGTGACGAACATGCTGCTGAAAGTAGACCGGAGTCCTCCAGACAGTTGTACTATGCTTGGCTTCATCTGCGTGTCGCTCACTACTATGGAGATCACGTCGATATCTCACCTCGTTAGCCATGAAAACAGCCCGTTTTCAGAGAGGGCTACTAGGAAACCAAGGTAAGTGGCCTTGGCCAGTTTGTATTGCCTGACTAACATGTCTGATCTGTATATTTTGCCTGACCAGACGTTAGTCTTTCTCCCTGAGAGCACATCGTAAAAGCAACTAAAAGTTGCAGTCTAACCCCTCTAAGGTAAAATACTCTCCAGCCCATGGTTTTGCACTACCAAACATTTGTAATGAAGTCAAAAGACATTTCTGTTCACCTTTATTGCTCAAGGTAGACTTGGAACTATTCATCGAGGACTGTCTGTCAACATAATCGTTATCTCCCAAACTATAATAAATAAAATTGTTTCAATAATTATTATATGAATATGATTTAAGTTTATCTGTTGTACATATTTTTATGATTAGAAAAGAGAATACACTGTATAAATGATCACAGTTAGGATTGAGTTGAATGTGCACTGCATCCTTGTGCATGTCATAAAAAGTGACTAAAGAGGGTTGTGTGTGCAGTTAGCAATCTCATCATGTAAAATAAATTCCTACAGAAACTACCACTGCTTTTTCAAAAGTTTTTGTTGTTGTTTAATGCCCACAATTAGTAAATTTACTCTTTTGTGCACTCTGAAAAGGACATGTGGCGAGTTGTAGTAGCTTTCCTCACATCCCAAGCATGCTGATGAAGGTGGACCATGCACCTCCAGACGGTTGTGCTATGCTTGGATCCATCTGTGTGGCGCTCACTATCATGGAAATCACATCGATCTATATCTTGTCAGCCAGGCTGCCTTGAAAATAGCCTGTTTCCGGGGAACACTACATGGAAGAGAGATTGTGGTCTTAGTCAGTGTATTGTTCCTGAACCTGACGCGACGTCCTGGTCAGAATGTTGTTCTTGGCTGAACTAGTGTCTCAGTTCCCCTTTTCACTGGTTACCAGCATATAGCCGGCTGCAGTTGTAGCCCTGTATTAAGTTAGGGTTGAAATGAAGAAGCAGGAATGAAGATGCTGAGCAGCGCATGAGCTGCAGTGGTCAGAGACCCATAGCTGGCTGCTAGCGTCAGGGCCAGCGAACCAGAGCTGCCAAGACCCTTCTACACCTCCACGCGGTGATCCTGGATAACAGGCTGCAGCATGGGCAGACTAGCTAAGGAGAAGGGATTGAAGAGGGAATGCTAACCCGGTATTCAAAAAATGCTTGCTGGTGTTGGACCGAAAGGTGCAAATATCGCAGTCAAGCTGTAAACTACACACAACCCATTCCGTTCTCTGGACTACATTCTGCTACTTAAACCCTTTCAGGGATTGGTAGCGGGGGATTGAGAACGAACAAAGCCAAGCCAAGCCAAATGAAGAAGCATAAATCATATATTAGAATGACAATTGTCACGGTCAAACTTGACAGATTGTATTATCTGCGTTTGAGTAGAAAGATGTGTCCAAGATGTGCTAGAGTAAAAGACTAACTCCTTACAGAGCAGAGAGCATTTCAAATTGCCACAACCTCTAAAATGATAATATATATGGGGACAAAGATGCAGCACGGTGAATGAGCTAACAGCAGCCATCGACTCATAGCTGATGGTTTGCATCAGGGTCGTCGAACCAGAGCTGACCAAGACCTTATTCTGCTTCCAAGCAGCGCCCCTGGAAACAGGCTGCACTAGTGTAGTCTGGCTAAGAGAATAGGGATCTCAGTGGTAAGGAAAGCCAGGTATCAATAAAAAGCCAGCTGAGACTGGATGTGTTGGGCCAAAAGATGCAGATATCGCAGCCTAGCTGTAAACTCTGACACAACATCCTTTTCAGGATAAACGCCAAAGAAGAAGATACAGAGAATTAAAAAACTGATTCAGTGACAGATGTCACAAAGAACACCTGGAGTCTGACCAAACAGAAGCATAGTACTCCTTTTAAAGGATAGATCAAATGACAATATTCAGGCTGCAATCCATCAACTATAGACTTCTCTATATGGGATCAAGATGCTGAATGGTGGATGAGCTGCAGCGGTCAACGACCTATAGCTCACTGACTAAGGAAAAGGGATTGAAGAAGGAAGGCTAATCCGGTACTAAAAAATTTGCCTGCTGAAGTTGGATGTGTTGGACCAAAAGGTGCAAATTTTGCAGTCAAGTTGTAAACTACGACACAACGCATTCCGTTCTCCGAACAACATCCTGCTTCTTGCAAATCCCTTTTCAGGGCTTGGTAGCAAAAAGTTTGAGAACAAACAAAGAAGAAGAAGAAGACTTCTCTATATCATTTGTTCAGCAAAGCAGAGATTAGTCCCACATACATGTGCCCGTGTGAGGAAGACAGACATTCAGTAGAAACTGTGATTAATTAAGTAGCAGGATAACCCTTTCCAACTCGATGATGGTTAGACTATGGTAATGAGAAACGCCTGAGACAGACCACCAAGTTTATAAGATGTTGTTGTTTAATGACCATGATGAGTAAGTTTACTCTTTTGTGCGCCCTGAAAAGAACGTTAAGTGACGGGTTGTAGTAGCTTTCCTCACATCCCAAGCGTGCGGATGAAGATGGTCCTCCAAGTGGTTGTGCTAAGCTTGGCTTCATATGTGGGGCGCTCACTGCTACGGGGATCACATCTCGTTAGTCAGGCTGCCTTGAAAACAGCCTGTTTCCAGCGAACTCTACATGGAAGAGAGATTGTGATCTTGGTCAGTGTATTGTGCCTGACTGGACTAGCGTCTCAGTTCCCCAAGTTTATAAGAGAAATCTAGATATAATTATTTGAGAATAAACAATAAATAAGACAAAATTATAAACTATTGTTAACAGACACTACAGAACAAATTATTTATGCATTACTTAACTTAACTTAACGTCTTTATACTGGTTTAGAAGACTCTGCAGAGTCTGTATGCAACCAGTTTCATTTACATTACCTTGCTCTAAAAGCTATGCGCATCCAATTTATTCTTAAATGCATTAACTGTCCCTGCCTCCACTACCTCCCGTGGCAATGCATTCCAATCATTCACCACTCTCTGACTAAAAAAATATTTCCTAATATCTAATCTGGACTTCTCATTAGTCAACTTGTAGCTATGCCCTCTTGTTATTGTGGGTGGCTGTATTTTTAAAAACTTGTTATATTCTAATTTATCCATTCCTCTAATTACCTTTCATAACTGTTAACCTTTTCCACTTCCTGTATCGATACTCTAGGCTTTGTTGAATATAGATTGGAACTCTCATTTTCAGTTTGGGAATATACTTTGGACTGCTCAGAAGCTAAGGATTTGTGTGGAGAAAACGATTTTGCTGG
This sequence comes from Ariolimax columbianus, assembly GCA_036924085.1. NCBI lineage: Eukaryota > Metazoa > Mollusca > Gastropoda > Stylommatophora > Arionidae > Ariolimax > Ariolimax columbianus. The sequence goes on along the minus strand of JAVGWX010000005.1, from coordinate 21,629,345 downwards.
TTTAGCTGGAGAATTCTTTGATGCATATGAATAATCTGATGGCAAAGCTGATTGTGAATGTCTTGTTTCTGTTATATCTGATTGATATGGTGACTGCCTTGAAGTATAAGAAACATCCTGGCTTTTTGGCAGTGATGTTTTTTGAAATGAATCGTCATCTTCTATGACCAGAGGGCTTGTTCTTATTGTATCAGGAACAGGTGTCAACGTTTGTATATGTTTTTCTGAAGTTTGTATAACAATAGATGATTTATGAGAGGGTGACTTTGGTGAAGGTTGTGACTGTCCTGCTGTAGAAGTAACCTTTTGTGATGATGAAGTAGAATAAGGCATGGTCTGTGCTGAGGTTTGCTTCAGTAATACAGGAGTCATTGTTTGTGCTGAGGTTTGCTTTAGCAATACAGGAGTCATTGTTTGTGTTGAGGTTGCTAATAGTGTAGAAAGTAAAGGTACTGTTTGTGCTGAGGTTTGCTTTAGCAATACAGGAGTCATTGTTTGTACTAAAGCTTGTTTGAATAATTCAGAAGATTGAGCTGACATATGTGAATGTCTTGTTTCAGAAAGATTTCCTTGTTCTGATACGGTGGGCTGTGTAATTTCTAGAGTTGGTGTCTGTACTGAAGACTGTCTTGAGATATGAGAAGAATCTGCTAGCATCTCTGACAGTGGTAAAGGTGCAGAAGGGTCTCCATACACTGATAGAGTTTCTTCCAATACACCAGAACGTGTTTGCTCTAATCCTCCTTGTGGTGGGGACTGGTAAATCTTATCACGAGACTTTGTCGAGGTTGTGGAAAGATCTTTTATTACTGATAACCTAGGCAGTAAACTAGCAGTAGGTACAATATGCAATGCAGACTTTGTACCCGAACCATCTTCCTTCATAAATGGAGAATGAAGCGCTGAAGAATACACAGAGGATGGTTTGATTGAAGGATTTCTAGATTCAACCGGGGGGAGCTTATGTACGACATCTTCCCCTTGTTTCTCAGGTAAGACGGGTGAGGATAAACTTGCAGTTCTAGATTTAGTTAATTCAGCTTCATAGGACATTTTTTCCCTCGCACCAGATCCAAGGTTTGAATGAATGCAATCTCTTTTATAAACACATTCACTGGAAGAAAAATGATTGGTAGAAGCAGCAAAATAAGGATTTTGGTGCTTGTAATCTTCAGAACATTGCCTTTTTGTGGATGGTCTTCGTTTTCCAGGAGCATGTTGCGTAGTACTTATTGTTCTTAGTCTACTGTCATTGGGCCTCCTATTGCTCTTTGACAAAGACTCAATGGAAGAAGATGCTCTGTCAGAACATTGACATACAGAACATTTGTTCTGACGTGAGTCTGACTTTAACAGACGGACTGCTTGTTGTCTGTGAAGAAAGGAAAAAAAAAGCATCTTTGATAATTACAAACATGTATGTCATCTGTTTTTAACTTCTGGCTTTTACTCACTTAATTTGCTTCTATAAATGTTTTTCATGCCTTTATTCCAAGTCGTAGCGCAGTGGTTAGCGCGCTGGCTTCGCATCTGAGTGGTCCTGGGTTCATTCCTCAGTTGAGGCGGTAATGTTTTTTTCAGACAGCAATGGCTCCCTGGTCGACCCAGCCTTAAATGGGTACCGGTTCAGTCCGGAAAGTAAAAGCGGCGAGGGAGAGGAGATGGCTACCGCCCTCATTTAGCCGAACCTTTGAAATGTGAGATCGCTAACACCTCACACCCCTACGGCAGTATTGCTATGGGATACTTTACTTTATTTTACTTTTATTCGAAGTCAGAAGAGAAAAATGCTAACAGTTGTTGACATTTGTTTTTCAACTTCTTCTTCCTCCTCATTCTCATTTTTTTTCTCCTTATTCTTCTTCTTAATACTTTTCCGTCTCTTCTTCTGCATCTTCTTCTTCCTCTTCCTTCCTTTTCATCTTCTATCTATTACACATCAACTCTCCAACACCTTCTCCCCCCACCCAGCGCAAAACTCACCTTCCCCAGGAAAACCACATGGGCATCAACCAACATAACTATAACAAACTGAGAATATAACAACTAAAAAACAACAAATAACAACACACACTGGCCGGATAAGAACATAACACCTTGGTCTGACAGAAACAACACAAACTGTCCTGACAGGAATATTTGGGAACAAGACACATTGGTCTGACAGGAACAACACACACTGTCCTGACAGGAATATTTGGGAACAAGACACATTGGTCTGACAGGAACAACACACACTGTCCTGACAGGAACAGCACACACTGTCCTGACAGCAACAACACAAACTGTCCTGACAGGAACAACACACACTGTCCTGACAGGAATATTTAAGAACAAGACACATTGGTCTGACAGCAACAACACAAACTGTTCTGACAGGAACAGCACACACTGTCCTGACAGCAACAACACAAACTGTCCTGACAGGAACAACACACACTGGACTGACAACAACACAAACTAGCCTGACAGGAACAACACACACTGTCCTGACAGCAACAACACAAACTGTCCTGACAGGAACAACACACACTGTCCTGACAGGAATATTTAAGAACAAGACACATTGGTCTGACAGGAACAACACACACTGTCCTGACAGGAATATTTGGGAACAAGACACATTGGTCTGACAGGAACAACACACACTGTCCTGACAGGAACAGCACACACTGTCCTGATAGCAACAACACAAACTGTCCTGACAGGAACAACACACACTGGACTGACAACAATACAAACTAGCCTGACAGGAACAACACACACTGTCCTGACAGCAACAACACAAACTGTCCTGACAGGAACAACACACACTGTCCTGACAGGAATATTTAAGAACAAGACACATTGGTCTGACAGGAACAACACAAACTGTCCTGACAGGAACAACACACACTGGACTGACAACAACACAAACTGTCCTGACAGGAACAACACACACTGGACTGACAACAACACAAACTGTCCTGACAGCAACAACACAAACTGTCCTGACAGGAACAACACAAACTGTCCTGACAGGAACAACACAAACTGGACTGACAACAACACAAACTGTCCTGACAGGAACAACACACACTGTCCTGACAGCAACAACACAAACTGTTCTGACAGATACAACACAAACTGTCCTGACAGGAACAACACACACTGTCCTGACAGCAACAAAACAAACTGTCCTGACAGGAACAACACACACTGTCCTGACAGCAACAACACAAACTGTTCTGACAGGAACAACACACACTGGACTGACAGCAACAACACAAACTGTCCTGACAGGAACAACACACACTGTCCTGACAGGAACAACACAAACTGTCCTGACAGGAACAACACACACTGTCCTGACAGCAACAACACAAACTGTTCTGACAGGAACAACACACACTGGACTGACAGCAACAACACAAACTGTCCTGACAGGAACAACACAAACTGTCCTGACAGCAACAACACAAACTGTCCTGACAGGAACAACACAAACTGTCCTGACAGCAACAACACAAACTGTCCTGACAGCAACAACACAAACTGTCCTGACAGGAACAACACAAACTGTCCTGACAGCAACAACACAAACTGTCCTGACAGCAACAACACAAACTGTCCTGACAGGAATAACACAAACTGTCCTGACAGGAACAACACAAACTGTCCTGACAGCAACAACACAAACTGTCCTGACAGCAACAACACAAACTGTCCTGACAGCAACAACACAAACTGTCCTGACAGGAACAGCACACACTGGACTGACAGGAACAACACAAATTGTCCTGACAGCAACAACACAAACTGTTCTGACAGGAACAGCACACACTGGACTGACAGCAACACAAACTGTCCTGACAGCAACAACACAAACTGTCCGGACAGCAACACCACAAACTGTCCTGACAGCAACAACACAAACTGTCCTGACAGCAACAACACAAACTGTCCTGACAGGAACAACACAAACTGTCCTGACAGCAACAACACAAACTGTCCTGACAGCAACAACACAAACTGTCCTGACAGGAACAACACAAACTGTCTTGACAGGAACAACACAAACTGTCCTGACAGCAACAAAACAAACTGTCCTGACAGCAACAACACAAACTGTCATGACAGCAAAAACACAAACTGTCCTGACAGGAACAGCACACACTGGACTGACAGCAACAACACAAACTGTCCTGACAGCAACAAAACAAACTGTTCTGACAGGAACAGCACACACTGGACTGACAGCAACACAAACTGTCCTGACAGCAACAACACAAACTGTCCTGACAGGAACAACACACACTGGACTGACAACAACACAAACTAGCCTGACAGGAACAACACACACTGTCCTGACAGCAACAACACAAACTGTCCTGACAGGAACAACACACACTGTCCTGACAGGAATATTTAAGAACAAGACACATTGGTCTGACAGGAACAACACACACTGTCCTGACAGGAATATTTGGGAACAAGACACATTGGTCTGACAGGAACAACACACACTGTCCTGACAGGAACAGCACACACTGTCCTGATAGCAACAACACAAACTGTCCTGACAGGAACAACACACACTGGACTGACAACAATACAAACTAGCCTGACAGGAACAACACACACTGTCCTGACAGCAACAACACAAACTGTCCTGACAGGAACAACACACACTGTCCTGACAGGAATATTTAAGAACAAGACACATTGGTCTGACAGGAACAACACAAACTGTCCTGACAGGAACAGCACACACTGGACTGACAACAACACAAACTGGACTGACAGGAACACACACTGGCCTGACAGGAACAACACAAACTGTCCTGACAGCAACAACACAAACTGTCCTGACAGGAAGAATACACACACTCTCCTGACAGCAACAACACAAACTGTCCTGACAGGAACAACACACACTGGACTGACAACAACACAAACTGTCCTGACAGGAACAACACACACTGGACTGACAACAACACAAACTGTCCTGACAGCAACAACACAAACTGTCCTGACAGGAACAACACAAACTGTCCTGACAGGAACAACACAAACTGGACTGACAACAACACAAACTGTCCTGACAGGAACAACACACACTGTCCTGACAGCAACAACACAAACTGTTCTGACAGATACAACACAAACTGTCCTGACAGGAACAACACACACTGTCCTGACAGCAACAACACAAACTGTCCTGACAGGAACAACACACACTGTCCTGACAGCAACAACACAAACTGTTCTGACAGGAACAACACACACTGGACTGACAGCAACAACACAAACTGTCCTGACAGGAACAACACACACTGTCCTGACAGGAACAACACAAACTGTCCTGACAGGAACAACACACACTGTCCTGACAGCAACAACACAAACTGTTCTGACAGGAACAACACACACTGGACTGACAGCAACAACACAAACTGTCCTGACAGGAACAACACAAACTGTCCTGACAGCAACAACACAAACTGTCCTGACAGGAACAACACAAACTGTCCTGACAGCAACAACACAAACTGTCCTGACAGCAACAACACAAACTGTCCTGACAGGAACAACACAAACTGTCCTGACAGCAACAACACAAACTGTCCTGACAGCAACAACACAAACTGTCCTGACAGGAATAACACAAACTGTCCTGACAGGAACAACACAAACTGTCCTGACAGCAACAACACAAACTGTCCTGACAGCAACAACACAAACTGTCCTGACAGCAACAACACAAACTGTCCTGACAGGAACAGCACACACTGGACTGACAGGAACAACACAAATTGTCCTGACAGCAACAACACAAACTGTTCTGACAGGAACAGCACACACTGGACTGACAGCAACACAAACTGTCCTGACAGCAACAACACAAACTGTCCGGACAGCAACACCACAAACTGTCCTGACAGCAACAACACAAACTGTCCTGACAGCAACAACACAAACTGTCCTGACAGGAACAACACAAACTGTCCTGACAGCAACAACACAAACTGTCCTGACAGCAACAACACAAACTGTCCTGACAGGAACAACACAAACTGTCTTGACAGGAACAACACAAACTGTCCTGACAGCAACAAAACAAACTGTCCTGACAGCAACAACACAAACTGTCATGACAGCAAAAACACAAACTGTCCTGACAGGAACAGCACACACTGGACTGACAGCAACAACACAAACTGTCCTGACAGCAACAAAACAAACTGTTCTGACAGGAACAGCACACACTGGACTGACAGCAACACAAACTGTCCTGACAGCAACAACACAAACTGTCCTGACAGGAACAACACACACTGGACTGACAACAACACAAACTAGCCTGACAGGAACAACACACACTGTCCTGACAGCAACAACACAAACTGTCCTGACAGCAACAACACAAACTGTCCTGACAGGAACAACACAAACTGTCCTGACAGGAACAACACAAACTGGACTGACAACAACACAAACTGTCCTGACAGGAACAACACACACTGTCCTGACAGCAACAACACAAACTGTTCTGACAGATACAACACAAACTGTCCTGACAGGAACAACACACACTGTCCTGACAGCAACAACACAAACTGTCCTGACAGGAACAACACACACTGTCCTGACAGCAACAACACAAACTGTTCTGACAGGAACAACACACACTGGACTGACAGCAACAACACAAACTGTCCTGACAGGAACAACACAAACTGTCCTGACAGCAACAACACAAACTGTCCTGACAGGAACAACACAAACTGTCCTGACAGCAACAACACAAACTGTCCTGACAGCAACAACACAAACTGTCCTGACAGGAACAACACAAACTGTCCTGACAGCAACAACACAAACTGTCCTGACAGCAACAACACAAACTGTCCTGACAGGAATAACACAAACTGTCCTGACAGGAACAACACAAACTGTCCTGACAGCAACAACACAAACTGTCCTGACAGCAACAACACAAACTGTCCTGACAGCAACAACACAAACTGTCCTGACAGGAACAGCACACACTGGACTGACAGGAACAACACAAATTGTCCTGACAGCAACAACACAAACTGTTCTGACAGGAACAGCACACACTGGACTGACAGCAACACAAACTGTCCTGACAGCAACAACACAAACTGTCCGGACAGCAACACCACAAACTGTCCTGACAGCAACAACACAAACTGTCCTGACAGCAACAACACAAACTGTCCTGACAGGAACAACACAAACTGTCCTGACAGCAACAACACAAACTGTCCTGACAGCAACAACACAAACTGTCCTGACAGGAACAACACAAACTGTCTTGACAGGAACAACACAAACTGTCCTGACAGCAACAAAACAAACTGTCCTGACAGCAACAACACAAACTGTCATGACAGCAAAAACACAAACTGTCCTGACAGGAACAGCACACACTGGACTGACAGCAACAACACAAACTGTCCTGACAGCAACAAAACAAACTGTTCTGACAGGAACAGCACACACTGGACTGACAGCAACACAAACTGTCCTGACAGCAACAACACAAACTGTCCTGACAGGAACAACACACACTGGACTGACAACAACACAAACTAGCCTGACAGGAACAACACACACTGTCCTGACAGCAACAACACAAACTGTCCTGACAGGAACAACACACACTGTCCTGACAGGAATATTTAAGAACAAGACACATTGGTCTGACAGGAACAACACACACTGTCCTGACAGGAATATTTGGGAACAAGACACATTGGTCTGACAGGAACAACACACACTGTCCTGACAGGAACAGCACACACTGTCCTGATAGCAACAACACAAACTGTCCTGACAGGAACAACACACACTGGACTGACAACAATACAAACTAGCCTGACAGGAACAACACACACTGTCCTGACAGCAACAACACAAACTGTCCTGACAGGAACAACACACACTGTCCTGACAGGAATATTTAAGAACAAGACACATTGGTCTGACAGGAACAACACAAACTGTCCTGACAGGAACAGCACACACTGGACTGACAACAACACAAACTGGACTGACAGGAACACACACTGGCCTGACAGGAACAACACAAACTGTCCTGACAGCAACAACACAAACTGTCCTGACAGGAAGAATACACACACTCTCCTGACAGCAACAACACAAACTGTCCTGACAGGAACAACACACACTGGACTGACAACAACACAAACTGTCCTGACAGGAACAACACACACTGGACTGACAACAACACAAACTGTCCTGACAGCAACAACACAAACTGTCCTGACAGGAACAACACAAACTGTCCTGACAGGAACAACACAAACTGGACTGACAACAACACAAACTGTCCTGACAGGAACAACACACACTGTCCTGACAGCAACAACACAAACTGTTCTGACAGATACAACACAAACTGTCCTGACAGGAACAACACACACTGTCCTGACAGCAACAACACAAACTGTCCTGACAGGAACAACACACACTGTCCTGACAGCAACAACACAAACTGTTCTGACAGGAACAACACACACTGGACTGACAGCAACAACACAAACTGTCCTGACAGGAACAACACACACTGTCCTGACAGGAACAACACAAACTGTCCTGACAGGAACAACACACACTGTCCTGACAGCAACAACACAAACTGTTCTGACAGGAACAACACACACTGGACTGACAGCAACAACACAAACTGTCCTGACAGGAACAACACAAACTGTCCTGACAGCAACAACACAAACTGTCCTGACAGGAACAACACAAACTGTCCTGACAGCAACAACACAAACTGTCCTGGCAGCAACAACACAAACTGTCCTGACAGGAACAACACAAACTGTCCTGACAGCAACAACACAAACTGTCCTGACAGCAACAACACAAACTGTCCTGACAGGAATAATACAAACTGTCCTGACAGGAACAACACAAACTGTCCTGACAGCAACAACACAAACTGTCCTGACAGCAACAACACAAACTGTCCTGACAGCAACAACACAAACTGTCCTGACAGGAACAGCACACACTGGACTGACAGCAACAACACAAACTGTCCTGACAGCAACAACACAAACTGTTCTGACAGGAACAGCACACACTGGACTGACAGCAACACAAACTGTCCTGACAGCAACAACACAAACTGTCCGGACAGCAACACCACAAACTGTCCTGACAGCAACAACACAAACTGTCCTGACAGCAACAACACAAACTGTCCTGACAGGAACAACACAAACTGTCCTGACAGCAACAACACAAACTGTCCTGACAGCAACAACACAAACTGTCCTGACAGGAACAACACAAACTGTCCTGACAGGAACAACACAAACTGTCCTGACAGCAACAAAACAAACTGTCCTGACAGCAACAACACAAACTGTCATGACAGCAACAACACAAACTGTCCTGACAGGAACAGCACACACTGGACTGACAGCAACAACACAAACTGTCCTGACAGCAACAAAACAAACTGTTCTGACAGGAACAGCACACACTGGACTGACAGCAACACAAACTGTCCTGACAGCAACAACACAAACTGTCCTGACAGCAACAACACAAACTGTCCTGACAGCAACAACACACACTGTCCTGACAGCAACAGCACAAACTGTCCTGACAGCAACAACACAAACTGTCCTGACAGCAACAACACACACTGTCCTGACAGGAACAACACAAACTGTCCTGACAGCAACAACACAAACTGGCATGACAGAACAACACAAACTGATCTGACAGCAACAACACACACTGTCCTGACAGCAACAACACAAACTGTCCTGACAGCAACAACACACACTGGCCTGACAGCAACAACACAAACTGTCCTAACAGCAACAACACAAACTGTCCTGACAGGAACAACACAAACTGTCCTGACAGCAACAACACAAACTGTCCTGACAGCAACAACACAAACTGTCCTGACAGCAACAACACACACTGATCTGACAGCAACAACACAAACTGTCCTGACAGCAACAACACAAACTGCCCTGACAGCAACAACACAAACTGTCCTGACAGAAACAACACAAACTGTCCTGACAGCAACAACACAAACTGTCCTGACAGCAACAACACACACTGGACTGACAACAATACAAACTAGCCTGACAGGAACAACACACACTGTCCTGACAGCAACAACACAAACTGTCCTGACAGGAACAACACACACTGTCCTGACAGGAATATTTAAGAACAAGACACATTGGTCTGACAGGAACAACACAAACTGTCCTGACAGGAACAGCACACACTGGACTGACAACAACACAAACTGGACTGACAGGAACACACACTGGCCTGACAGGAACAACACACACTGTCCTGACAGCAACAACACAAACTGTCCTGACAGGAAGAATACACACACTCTCCTGACAGCAACAACACAAACTGTCCTGACAGGAACAACACACACTGGACTGACAACAACACAAACTGTCCTGACAGGAACAACACAATCTGGACTGACAACAACACAAACTGTCCTGACAGCAACAACACAAACTGTCCTGACAGGAACAACACAAACTGTCCTGACAGGAACAACACAAACTGGACTGACAACAACACAAACTGTCCTGACAGGAACAACACAAACTGTTCTGACAGATACAACACAAACTGTCCTGACAGGAACAACACACACTGTCCTGACAGCAACAACACAAACTGTCCTGACAGGAACAACACACACTGTCCTGACAGCAACAACACAAACTGTTCTGACAGGAACAACACACACTGGACTGACAGCAACAACACAAACTGTCCTGACAGGAACAACACACACTGTCCTGACAGGAACAACACAAACTGTCCTGACAGGAACAACACACACTGTCCTGACAGCAACAACACAAACTGTTCTGACAGGAACAACACACACTGGACTGACAGCAACAACACAAACTGTCCTGACAGGAACAACACAAACTGTCCTGACAGCAACAACACAAACTGTCCTGACAGGAACAACACAAACTGTCCTGACAGCAACAACACAAACTGTCCTGACAGCAACAACACAAACTGTCCTGACAGGAACAACACAAACTGTCCTGACAGCAACAACACAAACTGTCCTGACAGCAACAACACAAACTGTCCTGACAGGAATAACACAAACTGTCCTGACAGGAACAACACAAACTGTCCTGACAGCAACAACACAAACTGTCCTGACAGCAACAACACAAACTGTCCTGACAGCAACAACACAAACTGTCCTGACAGGAACAGCACACACTGGACTGACAGCAACAACACAAACTGTCCTGACAGCAACAACACAAACTGTTCTGACAGGAACAGCACACACTGGACTGACAGCAACACAAACTGTCCTGACAGCAACAACACAAACTGTCCGGACAGCAACACCACAAACTGTCCTGACAGCAACAACACAAACTGTCCTGACAGCAACAACACAAACTGTCCTGACAGGAACAACACAAACTGTCCTGACAGCAACAACACAAACTGTCCTGACAGCAACAACACAAACTATCCTGACAGGAACAACACAAACTGTCTTGACAGGAACAACACAAACTGTCCTGACAGCAACAAAACAAACTGTCCTGACAGCAACAACACAAACTGTCATGACAGCAACAACACAAACTGTCCTGACAGGAACAGCACACACTGGACTGACAGCAACAACACAAACTGTCCTGACAGCAACAAAACAAACTGTTCTGACAGGAACAGCACACACTGGACTGACAGCAACACAAACTGTCCTGACAGCAACAACACAAACTGTCCTGACAGGAACAACACACACTGGACTGACAACAACACAAACTAGCCTGACAGGAACAACACACACTGTCCTGACAGCAACAACACAAACTGTCCTGACAGGAACAACACACACTGTCCTGACAGGAATATTTAAGAACAAGACACATTGGTCTGACAGGAACAACACACACTGTCCTGACAGGAATATTTGGGAACAAGACACATTGGTCTGACAGGAACAACACACACTGTCCTGACAGGAACAGCACACACTGTCCTGATAGCAACAACACAAACTGTCCTGACAGGAACAACACACACTGGACTGACAACAATACAAACTAGCCTGACAGGAACAACACACACTGTCCTGACAGCAACAACACAAACTGTCCTGACAGGAACAACACACACTGTCCTGACAGGAATATTTAAGAACAAGACACATTGGTCTGACAGGAACAACACAAACTGTCCTGACAGGAACAGCACACACTGGACTGACAACAACACAAACTGGACTGACAGGAACACACACTGGCCTGACAGGAACAACACAAACTGTCCTGACAGCAACAACACAAACTGTCCTGACAGGAAGAATACACACACTCTCCTGACAGCAACAACACAAACTGTCCTGACAGGAACAACACACACTGGACTGACAACAACACAAACTGTCCTGACAGGAACAACACACACTGGACTGACAACAACACAAACTGTCCTGACAGCAACAACACAAACTGTCCTGACAGGAACAACACAAACTGTCCTGACAGGAACAACACAAACTGGACTGACAACAACACAAACTGTCCTGACAGGAACAACACACACTGTCCTGACAGCAACAACACAAACTGTTCTGACAGATACAACACAAACTGTCCTGACAGGAACAACACACACTGTCCTGACAGCAACAACACAAACTGTCCTGACAGGAACAACACACACTGTCCTGACAGCAACAACACAAACTGTTCTGACAGGAACAACACACACTGGACTGACAGCAACAACACAAACTGTCCTGACAGGAACAACACACACTGTCCTGACAGGAACAACACAAACTGTCCTGACAGGAACAACACACACTGTCCTGACAGCAACAACACAAACTGTTCTGACAGGAACAACACACACTGGACTGACAGCAACAACACAAACTGTCCTGACAGGAACAACACAAACTGTCCTGACAGCAACAACACAAACTGTCCTGACAGGAACAACACAAACTGTCCTGACAGCAACAACACAAACTGTCCTGACAGCAACAACACAAACTGTCCTGACAGGAACAACACAAACTGTCCTGACAGCAACAACACAAACTGTCCTGACAGCAACAACACAAACTGTCCTGACAGGAATAATACAAACTGTCCTGACAGGAACAACACAAACTGTCCTGACAGCAACAACACAAACTGTCCTGACAGCAACAACACAAACTGTCCTGACAGCAACAACACAAACTGTCCTGACAGGAACAGCACACACTGGACTGACAGCAACAACACAAACTGTCCTGACAGCAACAACACAAACTGTTCTGACAGGAACAGCACACACTGGACTGACAGCAACACAAACTGTCCTGACAGCAACAACACAAACTGTCCGGACAGCAACACCACAAACTGTCCTGACAGCAACAACACAAACTGTCCTGACAGCAACAACACAAACTGTCCTGACAGGAACAACACAAACTGTCCTGACAGCAACAACACAAACTGTCCTGACAGCAACAACACAAACTGTCCTGACAGCAACAACACAAACTGTCTTGACAGGAACAACACAAACTGTCCTGACAGCAACAAAACAAACTGTCCTGACAGCAACAACACAAACTGTCATGACAGCAACAACACAAACTGTCCTGACAGGAACAGCACACACTGGACTGACAGCAACAACACAAACTGTCCTGACAGCAACAAAACAAACTGTTCTGACAGGAACAGCACACACTGGACTGACAGCAACACAAACTGTCCTGACAGCAACAACACAAACTGTCCTGACAGCAACAACACAAACTGTCCTGACAGCAACAACACACACTGTCCTGACAGCAACAGCACAAACTGTCCTGACAGCAACAACACAAACTGTCCTGACAGCAACAACACACACTGTCCTGACAGGAACAACACAAACTGTCCTGACAGCAACAACACAAACTGGCATGACAGCAACAACACAAACTGATCTGACAGCAACAACACACACTGTCCTGACAGCAACAACACAAACTGTCCTGACAGCAACAACACACACTGGCCTGACAGCAACAACACAAACTGTCCTAACAGCAACAACACAAACTGTCCTGACAGGAACAACACAAACTGTCCTGACAGCAACAACACAAACTGTCCTGACAGCAACAACACAAACTGTCCTGACAGCAACAACACACACTGATCTGACAGCAACAACACAAACTGTCCTGACAGCAACAACACAAACTGCCCTGACAGCAACAACACAAACTGTCCTGACAGAAACAACACAAACTGTCCTGACAGCAACAACACAAACTGTCCTGACAGCAACAACACACACTGATCTGACAGCAACAACACACACTGATCTGACAGCAACAACACAAACTGTCCTGACAGCAACAACACACACTGATCTGACAGCAACAACACAAACTGTCCTGACAGCAACAACACACACTGATCTGACAGCAACAACACACACTGATCTGACAGCAACAACACAAACTGTCCTGACAGGAACAACACAAACTGTCCTGACAGCAACAACACACACTGGCCTGACAGCAACAACACAAACTGTCCTGACAGCAACAACACAAACTGTCCTGACAGCAACAACACAAACTGTCCTGACAGCAACAACACAAACTGTCCTGACAGCAACAACACAAACTGTCCTGACAGAAACACAAACTGTCCTGACAGGAACAACACAAATTGTCCTGACAGCAACAACACAAACTGTACGGACAGCAACAACACAAACTGTCCTGACAGCAACAACACAAACTGTCCTGACAGCAACAACACAAACTGTCCTGACAGGAACAACACACACTGTCTTGACAGCAACAACACAAACTGTCCTGACAGCAACAACACAAACTGTCCTGACAGCAACAACACAAACTGTCCTGACAGCAACAACACAAACTGTCCTGACAGGAACAACAAAAACTGTCCTGACAGAAACAACACAAACTGTCCTGACAGCAACAACACAAACTGTCCTGACAGCAACAACACAAACTGTCCTGACAGCAACAACACACACTGATCTGACAGCAACAACACACACTGATCTGACAGCAACAACACAAACTGTCCTGACAGCAACAACACACACTGATCTGACAGCAACAACACAAACTGTCCTGACAGCAACAACACACATTGATCTGACAGCAACAACACACACTGATCTGACAGCAACAACACAAACTGTCCTGACAGGAACAACACAAACTGTCCTGACAGCAACAACACAAACTGGCCTGACAGCAACAACACAAACTGTGCTGACAGCAAACAACACACACTGATCTGACAGCAACAACACACACTGTCCTGACAGCAACAACACAAACTGTCCTGACAGCAACAACACACACTGGCCTGACAGGAACAACACAAACTGTCCTGACAGCAACAACACAAACTGTCCTGACAGGAACAACACAAACTGTCCTGACAGCAACAACACAAACTGTCCTGACAGAAACACAAACTGTCCTGACAGGAACAACACAAACTGTCCGGACAGCAACAACACAAACTGTCCTGACAGCAACAACACAAACTGTCCTGACAGCAACAACACAAACTGTCCTGACAGCAACAACACAAACTGTCCTGACAGCAACAACACACACTGTCCTGACAGCAACAACACAAACTGTCCTGACAGCAACAACACAAACTGTCCTGACAGGAACAACACAAACTGTCCTGACAGAAACAACACAAACTGTCCTGACAGCAACAACACAAACTGTCCTGACAGCAACAACACAAACTGTCCTGACAGCAACAACACAAACTGTCCTGACAGCAACAACACAAATTGTCCTGACAGCAACAGCACAAACTGTCCTGACAGCAACAATACAAACTGTCCTGACAGCAACAACACAAACTGATCTGACAGCAACAGAATAATAAATGTCAATTTACCTATCCTTTTCTTTGCCCTGCTTGTCCCTTCTCAAATTACAATCGCATTCCCACCCCTGCTCAGGCGTATCTTCTGACTCCAGCAACTCTTCAAGATCAATCTCTTGATCTATGTCACCTTCTGTATCATCTATACTATGTGTCCTTGAACTTGGTCGTATTCTACTGCTACTACTCCTGTAGCTGAAAATAGGACTAACTGTCATACACAAAGCTACAACCTGGCAACTTGTTGTAAGAGAAAGGGATAATCCAAAGGGTATATTATTCATTTCCATCATTGTAAGATGGTACAACCAGTTTGTATGTTTTTTAAAACATCTTTTATATCATTTTTTTATCAGTTTGTAAGGCATTTTTTAAAATTATTTGATCAAACTTTTAAAAACAAAAAAAAACATTGCTAAATTAAATCATTGTGTATAACCCACCCTATCGAGTTTTGCATTTTTTTCAACCACATGAGCTTAACAGGATGGTAGTTTCTTCATTTCTCTATCTTGTTGAGGTAATCAAGTTTTTTAGTGAGGTTGCAACTTTTACACAAAAATCTGTACATATGAAATTTATATTTGATTTTTAATGGGGCACAAAATGCAGTGAACAAGACCACTTATCCAGTGACTTATTTTGTGTTTGTACTGAAAAGGAGGTTGTGATGTAGTTTGCAAGAAGCAGCGATATCTGCACGTTTTAGTTCGACACATCCGATTTCAGCTAGCTTTTTCGGGTATAAGGTTTGCCTCCCCACTGCAAACCCTACTCTCATAACCAGACTATACTAGTGCAGCCTGGTTGCGTGCCATCGCTTGATGGTGGAATAGGGGTTTATTGTCTACTGACCTGCATGCAAGCAGACAGTAATGTGTCACTGACTACTTGTGTCATGGTGAAGGATCTAGAGTGGTCAAGACCCTTTCCTGCTTCTAACCCTATCCTACCTCAGACCATACCCCACCTCTGATCTTATTCTACCCTACCTCTGACCTTATCACACCTCTGACCCTACCCTATCTCTGACCCTATCCTATTTCAGACCCTACCCTACCTCAGACCCTACCCCACCTCTAACCTTATTCTACCCTACCTCTGACCGTATCACACCTCTGACCCTACCCTACCTCTGAATAACCTAAATATGACCCTACCCTACCTCTGACCCTATTCTACCTATGACCTTATTCTACCTATTAAATTATTCTACCTCTGATCCTATCCTACCTGACCCTACCCTACCTCTGACCTTATCCCACCTGACCCAGCCCTACCTCTGACTCTATCCTACCTCAGACCCTACCTCTGACCTTATTCTGCCTTTGACTGGATTCTACCTATGACTTATACTACCTCTGACCTTATCCTACCTCTGATCTATCCCACCTCTGACCCTATTGTGTCTCCAAGTGTCAAAACTGTCAGTAGCCATCACCCCTGGTGGCATCTTTAAGGGCAGTAACAAACTTCCTCCACTTCAACTGATCTTTATTATGGTGCCCCATCTCTGGTACATGACTTCTATTTCTGTGGTTCTTCGCCAATTTTTCTTAGGTCAGTCTCTATTTTATCTTCCCACTGGGGTTCATAGCATGACAGTGTTGGTAATAGCATCTGGTTCTTGTCTTAGAATATAGCCTGTTTCGTCTGGTTCTTGTCTTAGAATATAGCCTGTTTCAAGTCTGGTTCTTGTCTTAGAATATAGCTTGTTTCAAGTCTGGTTCTTGTCTTAGAATATAGCCTGTTTCAAGTTCAGCATCGATCAATAATGATGGTGTGTTTTTAACTGAGGACGGAAGATCGATACAAATAAGAGTGCATAGGGCAAAGACAGTCACCTACCAGCTGTCTTCAGTACTAAGACACCCCAAGATTTTCCTCCATGCAAAAAAGCTGATGGTAAATAGTATCTTCATCCCAACCCTGTGCTACCAGTGCCAGGCATAGAATAAAGCCCAGTAACGAAAGTTAGCCAGCTGTGAAATGCGATGCCTATGAAAGATCACTAACACCACCAGAAGAGACAGAATCACAAATATGAGTCTACAGCACATCGAGCAACAGAGAATGAATTGGTTTGGCCACATTGTTAGAATGCAAACAGACCACATTGTTCATGCAACCTTCTACAGGAGAACATCAGGAAGAAGGGCGAGAGGTAGACCAAAGAAAAGATGGATAGACAGTATAGATGAGACCTGCTGTAAAATGGGGAAAAAAATAATGTTACTCTGACCACGAGAGGCAAAAGACAAATATATATCATGACACTGGGCTACAGCCTGGTAGAAACTGAGACGACAAAAGAAGAAGTAAATCTTCCAGGCAAGCAGCTTTTGATTAATGATAATGCTCGGCTAGAAAATTCAATGAATCTTTCTGAGATAGGTTGTGTGAAAAGATGACTTTTTGTCATATTTCACTCCAATACTCGGCACTGTACAGAGACAAATAAAACATGCACCTCTTTTATATTTCCTATCTTGGTATTTGTGCTGTACTGTAATGACTTCCAAACATTTTTTAAGCTGGTAAATATTTTCTTCTTCTTTTCCTTCTTCAGGGTTCATCCTGAAAACGACGTTGTGTCGCAAAATAACAGAGAGGCAGCCATACCTGCACCTTTCAACCTAACATTTCGTTTTGACAGGCTTTTTTGGGGACTGCATTTGTCTTCCGACTGCAATCCCTATTCCCTTAGCTAAACTACACTACTGCAGCCTGTTTCCAGGGCCGTCACTTGGAGGCAGAATAGGGCTTTGGTCAGTTCTGGTTCGCTGACCCTGATGCAAGCTGTCTGCTATGAGTCGCTGACTGCTGTCAGCTCATTGAATGTGCTGAATCTTCAACCTCTGATTTTGTTCAATCTGCTTTTGGCTTGGGTTGTCTTCATTTATTCTCAATCTCTCGCTACCAAACCCTGACATGGTCCTAAGTAGCAGAATGTAGTCCAGAGAACGAAATGTGTTGTCGTAGTTTACAGCTTGACTGCGATATTTGCACCTTTCGGTCCAACACATCCGACTTCAGGAAGCATTTCTGAGTACCGGGTTAAAATTCCCTTTTCAATCCCTTCTCTTTAGCCAGTCTACTCTGTTGCAGCCTGTTATCCAGGATCACCGCTTGGAGGTGTAGAAGGGTCTTGGCAGCTCTGGTTCACTGGCCCTGACGCTAGCAGTCAGCAATGGGTCGCTGTCCACTGCAGCTCATATGCTGCTCAGCATCTTGATCCCCAATCTGCTTTTGATATCTTTGCCTTTTCCAAGGTATGACATAGTTGTGCTTCGCAGGTATGTGGTTTGATCTTGTCTGTAATGTCGAGGTCTCTGCAAAGACACACAGGACCACTGCCACCTGTCTGTGCTTGGTCATGTGGTTTGACTGGACTAGGAAGTTCTGGCTCACCAGATCATGTTCAAGTCAGTTATATGTAACAACGGTCTCCCACCAGCCGGCTGGAGGCATGGGAGGGGGCCGCCCCCGTTCTACTTGGGTCCGGCAGATAACAGTTTCTCCTTCAGTACGGTACTGGACGAGGTTTGGTTACAAGTCTCAGCAGTTGGACATGGAAGTGGTTGATCGATTCAACGGGCCTTAGATGCATAGGCAGACATTTATTATATATGTAAATGTTTCCTTCTTTGCTAGTCATTTATTCCCTAATTTAATTGGTACGGGATTAATTACATTTATTGCCTTGACTTCTGTTTTGGAACTTGGAATCCTGGTATTCAAACAGGCATGCTGTTAATGTATGTTGTCAGGTAACCAAAGACTTTGGCGATACGTAGTAAGTATTTTAAAACTTCCTGCGGCTTACTAGGCCTGGGGGAAGGTACAAATGATTTGGGTAGATTTTTAACTAGAATTTTTAAATTATGTCCGATCGGCGGCTGTTAATGCCTACTCTTTTTTATTTTCTACAAAGGGATTTTTAACGTGCTCTATACTGAATACGAGAGCCCGATCCCATTACTTAGAAATCAGGAGAAATTTTACCAGAAGACCCAAGTGAAAAAAAAAGCATGGACTTCACCATGATTCGAACCTGCGACCTCCGGTACCCGAGGCGGATACCTTACCTTGTGACAGACTTCTATCTTCTTCATATTAATGTTTAGTCTCCCTTGTTGGTTATATGCACTTAATCTTTCAGTTTTCTCCTCTTCTTCTTTTATCTTCTTTTTTGATGTTCATCTTGATAAAGTCGTTTGTGTTATAGTTTAGAGCAAGGTTGCAATATCTGTGCTTTAGAGGTGAAGGTCAGTTGCAATGCTACACTTGCCATCGGGGATGAAGATGAACTTTTCATGTACCAAGCCTCAGCCTATGTAAGGTGGGGTGGGGGAAAGTTCTTCCTTGCTGTTTATACCTTCCCCAACTCATATATCAGGTACCCATTTACAGCTGGGTCGACTGGAGGAGCAATCGCACTAGGAATGAACCACGCCCTGATTTTTGTCTGTCTGTCCATGATTTCAAACTTTGGTGCGCTGTGATCCCAGACTAAGCAAGTTAACTTAGTGTCGACTAGGCTAAGCGCTGCACATCCAATTCCAGCACATCATTTTATTGACTGAGTTTGCCTTCCTTCTTCAATCCCTAATTTCTTAGCCAGTCTGCATAGCTGCAGTTTGTTTCCGTGACTGCCACTTGGAGGTGAAATAAGTTCTTGGTCATTTATGGGTCACTGCTGCATCTTGGTCCCACCAATGAGTCGCTGTCAGCTCATTCACTGCAGCAATCTTCGGCCACAATTTTCTCTGGAATGTTTTGGTCAGTGTGCAAATAGTGTAAAGTCTTGTGCATATTAACTCTTGGAGTGTCCTCTGAGGTATGGCTCATCGCTGAGTCAATCAACAACAGGAAGAAAATGGTTGATAAGTGATGTCCCTATCACGCTTCTGCTTTCGCTTCAATAGTTCAGTCCCTTGCCCAACACTGTATGTAACATTTATGGTGAGTCTTTTCTGATTGAAACAATGTAGCTATAGACACTCTGTGATCTCAGTATTGTCCAAAGACTGTACCTATATATGCTGTTGAAGCCCTTATACAAATCAACGAAATGTATGTATAGTTGTGTTTGTCATTCTGAGCATTGCTGTATGATCTTTCTGAGGAAAAAGATACGGTTTGTGTGTCCTCTTCTAATTTTAAATTGTGCGTGTTTATTCCTCAGTTTAACAAGGAAATAGAAGATGCCTACCAGGCACAGAAATACACAGTAGAGGTTTGGGTGGACCTGGAAAAGGCATTTGACAAAGTCTGGAAAGATGGACTTAGAGTCAAGCTAAGAAGAAGTGATGTTTGTGGGAAAATGTACAAGTGGATCAACCACTACCTCAAAAACAGAACGGCAGAGTCCAAGTACAAGGGCAGATGAGCAAAAAGGTGACACTCGAGCAGGGAGTACCCCAAGGGGGAGTACTGTCACCCACACTCTTCCTGGTGTATATAAACGACATTACAGAGAATATACCAAGAAGAGTCCATAGCTCAATGTTTGCAGACGATCTGGCTATGTGGACCTCTGAAAAGAATCTCACCATAGCAAGAAATCGGATGCAGCAGGCCCTAACATCGCTGGAAGAGTGGGCGAACTCATGGCTGGTCAAAATAAACGAGGAGAAAACCACATGCACAATATTCTCGCTTTCAACCAAACCCCAAAATACCAAATTAAGTTTAAATGGCAAATTACTGCAGCCAAACGACAACCCAAACTATCTGGGAGTCACATTTGATCGGCGCATGACATGGAAAAGTCAGATCGAGAGAAACCGAATGAGAGCCAGAGAAAGAATGGCAATCATGACGAAACTTGCTGGCACAAGCTGGTGAGCAGACGAAAGCATACTAAAGAAACTGTACACTAGAAGAGTGAGACCAGTTCTCGAGTATGGCATTGCGGCATGGACAACAGCAGCAAAGGCGAACTTCGATAAAGTTAGCAAACTTCAAAACCAAGCCATGAGAGTTATAACAGGAGGCATGAAGTCAACGCCAATTGTAGAACTTGAAAAGATTACAAAACTGCAATCCATGACCGATAGAAGAGACTGCAGAGCCCAGCTGCAGTCAGAGAAACTCCGAAGACTGACTGACCATCCAATGCACCAGAGACTAAACAATTTGGGAAATGGGAAACTAAAGCGGAGAAACTTTGCAGAAATAGCCAAAGCAAAGATGCACGAAGATCCCATAAACGCACTAACAACACCAAAGCCCATCACTACTGTACGAAAACCTACCTGGAGGCAGGATATATTTCCAGAGGTGGTAGAAAATATACCAGGTATTGGAAACAAAAACTGCCAGACTGAAAAAGAAAGGAGAGATACTACCCTAAGCTTTATATCGAAAAACTACCCAAGCATGGACTGGACCCATGCATACACAGACGGTTCTGTAACAAATACTACACAGAACGGAGGGGCAGGAGCATTCCTGAACCTACCAAATGGCAGAAAAATAACACTGTCATTCACTACTGGTAAGTACACAAGCAATTTCAGAGCGGAGGCAGAGGCACTGAGGGCGGCAGTGGAAGAAATGGTGACACATAAAGAAAATGAAAGCCATATAGTCCTGCTTACAGATGCTCTGGCCGTAGTCACGGCGCTAAAAAGCCAGAAAAACACTGAGCTTAATGACTTAAGAGCAGCACTCTGTCAACCATGCCAGCAGTCCGCACCAAAAATGGTAGTGGTACAGTGGGTCCCATCACACTGCAACATCCAAGGCAACGAGGAGGCAGACAGACTGGCAAAAGAAGGTGCAAGACTACCACAAACAGATACTAGTATGACGTACGAAGAGTCAAAACGGCTTATCAAAGCCAGATACATGACTAAATGGGAAACCGAACATACTGGTTACACCAAAAACGATGCCTATTACCAGTTGAACAGAAGAGAGCAGGTCGTTGTCTTCAGACTTCGCACTGGCCACAATAGACTGAGGTACCACCTATTCAACAAATTGAAGATAGGTGGTACCGACGAATGCCCGTGCGGTACCGGTAAAATGACCGCTGAACATCTGCTGCAGAACTGCCCGACATACGAGGATCAGAGAGAGCAGATGTGGCCATCACCAGTGGAACTGCAAGACAAGCTGTATGGCAATGTCGACAGCCTCAGGATGACCGCCGCTTTTTTCGAAAAAATAATGGTTACTGTCTGACTGCGTACGATGAAGAAGAAGAAGAAGATTCCTCAGTTTAACAAAATCTAATGCAGTTGATATTCATAGGATTATTATCCAGCTTAATATTTTTCTAGCCTGAGCGGTCCTCCGGGTCTTTGTGTATAAGGACATGAATGGCAACACTGCCTCACAGAGACGACTAACTGTGTGACATGGCATAACACTAGTCATGGTTAAGAGCAGCATAGATGGCGCCTAACAGACTGTGGGTCTACTTCACTTTAGTGTTTGAGTCTATTAAGATGGACTCGCACATCGGTTAACCACCCTCAACATCACTTGTTCTAATGGAGCCAAGTAATAAGCTGCTCGAGCCTAGCCCGCTAAGCAGGAAATGCTCCTCCTGCCAGAGCTGGGACCTGCATAGGGGCATCATCTGCCTCTGTAGAAATGAAGTCGACTAAGACTAAGAATATTTTGCTAGGTACTGAGACAAGAGTGATTCCTCACCAGCTATAACAGTATATGAGGCCACTTTTGTTTGGTTGTAATTTCACAATTGCTTCTTTGTTCATCTTCTTCTGTGTTCATTTTCAATCTTCCGTGACAAAGTCTTGAACAGGGCTTTGCAAGAGCAGGATGTAGTCTAATGAGTGGAATGTGTTGTGTTGCTAGTTTACAGCTTGACTGCGATATTTGCCCCTTTCGGTCTGACACATCCATCTTTGGCAGGGATCCTTTGTTCAAATTCCATGGTGTTATCTCTGCCAGATTAGTGTGAATTTTTATTCTGTGAATCGAGGTCCATTTAAAAAAGTTCTTTATTCAAGTTACCATGACTGGAGGCTTTTTCATTATTGAGCCCTTTAATAGCTGTGATATTTACTTCCCTTGGATGAGAACCTGTGTTTATTGCTAGGTTTGTTTCGGCCCACCCTGGGGGCCACTCTTCCCCTTCTCTCTCTTCTCTTACCTCACTCTGTTTCATTTGACTCTGTCCTACAGTCACACCATTGCACAACTTTCACACGTGCCCTCGTGGTGAGGCTCTTCCATTGCACTTTGGTTGGGCTAGCTTCTGAGGGCGCACAAACCTAGCATAGGTACATACAGACGCACACATGCATCCAAGCACTGGTTTATGCGTCCTGATATCGCCCAATGGACTACGGTCTGGTGTGGAAAATGGCGCGCCTCCGCCAGTAGAAACTAGTGAGGCAAACATCTAAGCAAAAATTTAAAAAAATTAAAAATTTATTTCGGCCAAAAATAAGCAAAGGCTCAAAACCTTTCACATTCGGAGCCTGAGATCCATCCTTGACATCTCATGGAGTGACAAATGCAGAGGTGTCTTTCGCACCGGTCTTCCAAGTATGTACACCCTCCTTCAACAATGATGGCTTGGTCATGTTCGTCGAATGGAAGACGGTCGCATCCCCAAAGATATTCTCTATGGGGGGCAGCTGGCGTGTTGTAAAAGAACAGCTGGCCGATCACAGCTGGGGTTCACAGATGTATGTAAATGGGACATGAAGGCTCTGGATATGGATCTGACACCTTGGTAAGACATAGTTGCAGACTGATCCAAATGGAGATGTAACCTGAAGAGCCACCTCAGGCTTGGCAACAATAAGCTCAAGCAACACAGGGAAGTAAAGAGACAACGCCGAAATGAAAACTAAAAACTCAGTAGACAGTTGCTACTCCAAGGTCGCATCAACCTGCAGTCAGACATTACTGAAAAGGGGCTACTTACTTATTTGCTTGCTTGCCTGCCTGCCTGTCTAGCTACCTACCTAATATCTTACTTACTAACTTGCTTACTTTAGTACTTACTATTTCGACCTCAGAGAGGTCAAGCCGTGTCTTTGAAATGTTCTTCCTCTTCTTCTTGTCCGTATTATGTCTTGACGACCAACGGATGGCCAGAAGAGTATACTCACACCAGCCTCTGGAAGTTTGAGACCTCTACAGCTGCTATCCACTCATGTCTTAGGCAGAACTTCTATACTTTCCAAAGAAAGGATTGCAAAGCTGCTATCCACTCATGTCTTAGGCAGAACTTCTATACTTTCCAAAGTAAGGATTGTAAAGCTGCTATCCACTCAGGTCTTAGGCAGAACTTCTATACTTTCCAAAGTAAGGATTGCAAAGCTGCTATCCACTCAGGTCTTAGGCAGAACTTCTATACTTTCCAAAGTAAGGATTGCAAAGCTGCTATCCACTCAGGTCTTAGGCAGAACTTCTATACTTTCCAAAGTAAGGATTGCAAGTCTGATGAGATGACAGCCCTCGTTATAGTATCAGATAGCCATCCAAGAGCTATTTGTATTTTAAAGGTAAAGATAGTCCCTTAGACATACATATTTGGGGCTACATTCATGTTTCACAAACTCAGGTTAGCAATTTTATATCTCCATGGGGCAGAATATACAGCAGTGAATAGGCTGACAGCAGCCAGTGACTTCGCTGGGGGCTTGCATCAGGGGTCGGTGACTTTTAACTGAGTAAAATCCCATTCTGCCTACTAGTAGTAGACCTGGAAACAGACTGCAACCAGGCAGCCTGGCTAAAAGATTATTGTTGTTGTTTGCGGATGCCCACAATAAGTAGGTTCATAATTTTGTGTGCCTGTAAAGGACATTAAGTGGCGGGTTACATTAGCTTTCCCCAAATCCTGAGCGTGCTGATGAAGGTGGACCGGGGTCCTCCAGACGGTTGTGCTATGCTTGGCTTCAACTGCGTGTCGCTCACTACTACGGGGATCACGCCAATCCCTCACCTTGTTAGCCAGGCTGCCATGAAAACATCCCATTTCCAGGTAGGACTGCAGGGAAGTCAGGGTGAGGGTCTTGGCCAGTGTGTTTTGCCTGGCCCAGACTAACATGTCTGATCAGTATATTTTACCTGACCAGACGTTAGTCTTATTTCCCTGGCTAAGAGATTTGGTTATCAAAGATGGAAGGCAAAACCAGTCCCAAAATTGTCACACTGTAATCGTATGTGCCGTGTCAAAAGATGCAGATATTGCAGTCTCTTTGTAAACTACAATACAACATTACAAATGCTCTTTTCGAGATGAATACCAAAGAAGAATAAGAATCTCCGTAAAGGAAAGGCATAGATATTTTTATACTGCCCAAGACAAGCTTCTTCTTCTACTTCTTCTTCGTTCATCCTCAGATCAAGGTTCCGGTTTCTCTTACAAAGGACACCGTTGTTTGTAAGGCTGTTTCATCTCCATACAGCTTTTGTCTCATATCTGCCTCACGAGGCCAGTATTGTTCTCTATTTTCTTGCGTGAGCGTGCAGCTTTGCAGGATGTCTTTCACGGTCATTATATGCTCCCGACATGGGCACCTGTCATCTGTCCCAATCCTCATTTTGTTGTAAAGATGACCCTTGAGTCTGTTATGCCCAGTTCTCAGTCTGAAGATGATGACTTGCTCTTCTCTAGTTAAGTTAAAGTAGCTGGTCTTCTCTTCAGAAGTTGGGGTGTTGATCAGTCCATTTTACCCTGAAGTTGGCTTTAATTATGGTCTTGGCCTCATTATATGTGATACTCAGGTCTGTTTATTGGGATGCTCCTCCACTCTTTGCTAGTTTGGCTGCAGCTTCATTTCCTTCAATATTGCAGTGGGATGGGATCCACTGTATGACCAACCTGCCCAAGACAAGCAATCTACCAATACACCAACAAAATGCAGATGTTTTTACCTTGGAGCATGCGAAGTTGATCTTTGCATTGCAAAAACACAAGAGTCCGTTGTAGTAGTAGTGTCATCCAAAGGTTCAGAATCTGCATCATCATATGTGTGTTGTTTTTTACGATGACTGAAGGTCAAATCAAGAATTATTCAGTTCAGATCCAAACAAAAAAAACAAACAAAACTTAAAAATCTACCAAAGTTATTTGTACTTTTCTCCAGGTGGTTTGTTAAGAGCAGCTATTTAGATAGTAAGATAATAGGTATCAATCTTAGGTTGCATGCATGTGATGGGTATGGAATTTATTGATGTGAAAGTAGACAAAAGTAAAATGCTAGGAAGGAGAGGTTTACATCTAAATGAGATAGGACAGCATGCTGTAGCGAAGTATATGTTTACTCATTGTGTTACAAATTTAAACTAGTAAGGCCTATGAAGTATGATACTAAAGATAGGCCTACAATATGGTGCTATAAAGGATGCAGTCAAAGGGGAGAGTTGGGGGTCAAGGAAGTGTGAAATAAGTAGTGGAAAATAAAAAATAAAAACGATAAAGCAAAAGCAAAAAATTGGAAAAACAACACAATTACAAACTAAAATGTTTTTATGCAAATGTGAGAAGCATAGTAGATAAAACAGAAGAATTGGAACTGTATGTAGAAGGAAAAAAAACAGATATAATAGGGTTAACAGAATCATGGATATATGAGGACATTGCAGATAGTGAACTTGAAATAGAGGGATATACAAAGTTAAGAAAAGATAGGGTAGTTGGAGACAAGGCTAAGGGAGGTGGCGTTTTATTATACTGCATAAATTATGTTAATATAATGATCAAAGATGATTTATCACGTAGTAACAAAAAATTAAAGTGTATGGGGAGAAATAGAAAGTGGGGGTGAAAAAAACAGTGATCGGAGTATGCTACAGATGTCCATCAAGTCAAAAAGACGAAGATGAGGAGCTGATTAGTAGCATAGCAAATACAAGTGAAGGGAAATTATTATTAGTGGGATTTAAACTTTCCAGAAATAAAATGGGATATGGCAGAAGCACTTGTAGAGTCAAAACCTTTTGTTGATGTGCATAACTGACAATTTTTTTAATTCAACATGTCAAAGCAGCCACCAGAGGCAAAAAACACACTCGACTTAGTTTTTACTACAGAGAAAAATATTATTGAAAATGTTACCGTTGGGGAACTGTTTGGCTCAAGTGACCATCAAATCATCTTTTGGGATCTTATAGCAGGGAAAGAAGTAAACATAAACACGCGAACATATGACTACTCTAAGGCAGATGTTAAAAAGATGAAAAAAGCAGCTAGCCACATAATCTGGAAAGATATTGTCGTAGGAACAGATGTTGAACAAATGTGGGAAAATTTTAAAACAGTTCTAGAAAAGCTAAAAGAGGAATATGTTCCATGTAGGGAGGTAAACCCCAAGCGTAAGAAGTGGATAACCAGATTTGTAGTGAAATGTAGAAGATCTAAAAATAAAGCATGGAAAAATATATAGAGGCAGGTAAATCAAAAGAAACATATTTAAAATATTTGGACAAGCAGAACATAGCTCAGAAAGTGAATAAAACAGCAAAAATAGAATTTGAAAAAAGACTTGCTCAGAGGATTAAGACTGACAGTAAAAGCTTCTTCTCTTATGTTAGAAATAAACAAAGAACAAAGTAGGCCCTCTCATAGACAGTACATGGAAAATAATAAGTGAGAATAGGGAGGCAGCTAATCTAATCAAACAGTACTTTAGCACAGTATACACAATAGAAGATTGCTTCAAGATCCAAGAGCTTATATATATTTTCCAAATAGACATAGATACAGAAGGATTAAGATCAATCTGTATTACAGAGGAAATGGTTTTTTAAAAATTGGAAGGGTTGAAAGTGAATAAATGTCCAGCTCAAAATGGTATTCATCCAAAATTACTGTCTGAAATTAGAGACCAGCTAGCAAAACCATTGGCTGTATTAGGTACTCAATCACTTGCAAAAGGGATTGTTCCAGGGAATTCGAAAGATGCTGGAGTGATCCCCTTATTCAAAAAGGGCAAAAAATCAGACCCAGCAAATTATAGACCGATGAGTTAACAAGCATAGTCTGCAAATTTTTAGAGTCAATAATGAAAGAAAATGTTGTAATGCATTTAGATAAGTTTAATCTAATCAGAAATAGTCAGCATGGGTTAACTAGAGGGAGATCGTGCGTAACAAATCTGTTAGAACTCGTTGGAGGAGGTTACTAAAATGATAAATAAAGGGAAGCCAGTGGACGTTATTTATCTAGATTTTGCAAAGGCTTTTGATAGAGTTCCTCATCAAAGATTATTTCAAAAGTTAAAATCACCAAGAATAGGCGGGAAAGTTGCCAAATGGATTGAAAATTGGTTAATGGGAAGAAAGCAGAGAATGAGCATAGATAAGTAGTACTCTGTGTGGTGTGAAGTAAAATGTGGAGTGCCACAGGGCTCGATTTTTGGACCAATTTTGTTCTTGATATATATAAACGATTTGGACATTGATATGGGATCATGATTGCAAAATTCACTGATGACACAAAACTATGCAGTAGTGTCTTATCTAAAGCAGAAGTAGATATATTGAGGTCGGATTTAGATAAAATTTAAGAATGGTCTGTAAGCTGGCAAATGGAGTTTAATGTAGGTAAATGTACAGTCATCCACATGGGTAGATCCAATATGGAACATAATTACATAATGGGTGAGAACAATATTAGAAAGAAAGAAAAAGAAAGGTACCTAGGGGTTAAAATAGATCATACAGGAAAGGTGAGCGAGCAAGTCCAGGCAGCAGTGGAAAAGGCAAATGCAATGTTAGGTATGATAAAAAGAAATGTTAAACATAGGAACAAGGAAGTGATAGTCAAACTGTATAAAGCATTAGTTAGACCTAAATTGGAGTACTGTGTACAGGTGTGGAGTCCTTATCATAAAGGGAATATAAACATGCTGGAAAGAATACAAAAAGGAGGAACAAAGCTGATAGTGGGATTCCAAAATTAGTTATGAGGAAAGAATCAAGAAAAACCGGCCTAGTGTCTAGAAAAGGTAAGAATTTGAGGTGACAATACAGGTTTTTAAGATAATAAAAGAAACGGATAAATTAGACTATAACAAGTTTTTTTCAAAATACAACCATCTACAAGAACAAGAGGGCATAGCTACAAATTAACTAAAGAAAAGTCCAGATTAGATATTAGGAAATATTTTTTTAATCAGAGTGGTGAATGCTTGGAATGCATTGCCAAGGGAAAGAAGTAGTGGAGGCAGAGGGACAATTAATGCATTTAGTTATAAATTAGATAATAGCTGTCCATCGTTGTCGATGAGGACCGCCGACATCATCCTTGTCACAGATTTCCCTGTTGGGTGTGGATGCGCGTGTGGCTGAACAGGCCAATGCGAGCACGAAAACATCTGCTACATATCGGGCACACGAGGTTTGTAGAAGGGGATGGTGTTCCCGCTGCTCGGGATTTCCGCGTCTCGCGTCTGCTCTGGGCTTTCACAATACGGTCGTCTTCACCGGCAGCTACACCCGATTTGACTGCGCTTCTCCAGTCAGATCTGTTTTGCGCAAGACATTCCCAGGTGTCGATGTCTATCTGGCAACTTTTTAGTGAGTCCTTCAGACCGTCTTTAAAACGTTTCTTTGGGCGCCCTCTCTCGCGCCATCTTTCTCTCAGCACGCCGTAGAGAAGCTTCTTTCGGAGCCGCTCGTCTGACATACGGACGAGGTGTCCGGCCCATCCTAGTCATGCTTTTTCTAGCAGTGCATGGATGCTGGGCATGTTAGCCCTCGAGAGAACCTCGATGTCAGTGACACGATCTTGCCATCGGATGTGGAATATTCGCCTCGGGCAACCTGTGTGGAAGTGGTTTAACCTTCTTGCATGTCCAGAGTATACAGTCCAGCTTTCGCAAGCGTATAGTAGGGTTGGAATGATGGTTGCATGGTAGACTTTGAGTTTGGTCTTGGCGCTGATGCCACGACGTGCCCAGACCATCGAGCGCATTCTACCAAAGGCTGTGCTGGCCTTTGCTATTCTGCTTGCCACCTCATCGTCTAAGCTGACAGATCTCGACAGCGTGCTGCCCATATATGTGAATTTGTCTACGGCATTCAACGTCTGCCCGCTGACTGTAGTCTCTGGTTTTGTGTACGGCATGCCTGGTGCTGGTTGGTACATGACCTCTGTTTTTTTGGCATTTATGGTCAGGCCAAAATTGTTGCATGCGGCAGAGAACTGGTCCATTCCAACCTGCATGTTCAGTTCTGAGCTGCTCATTAGAGCGCAGTCGTCAGCAAATACAAGTTCCCTGATTATGTCGCCAGCCACTTTGGTTTTGGCCTTCATTCTTCTGGAATTGAGTAATTTGCCATCTCAGCGTTAGTTTATGGATATTCCAAGCTCCAATGATCTGAAGGCGTCTGTCATCGTGGCCGCGAACATCATGCTGAACAAAGTCGGGGCGAGTACACATCCTTGTTTTACTCCGTTTGATACTAGAAACGTTTTAGAGATTGCACCGCTGTCCAGTACACGAGCACACATGCCTTCGTGTAGCTATTTTACCATTGTTATGAACTTGTCGGGGCAGCCAAACTTAGACATTATCATCCACAGCCCTCCTCTGTTAATTGTATCAAATGCCTTTGTCAAATCAAAAAATGTGGTGTACAAGGCCTGATTTTGTTCTCGACACTTCTCTTGTACTTGACGAGCGGCAAAAATCATGTCCACTGTTCCTCTTCCGGCTCTGAATCCACATTGGCTTTCTGGGAGGTGGTGGCTTTGTTCAAGGTAATAATTTGTTCAATAAATTGGATACGCATAGCTTTTAGAGCTAGGTAATGTAAATGAAACTGGTTGTATACAGAATCTTCTAAACCAGTATAAAGGCGTTAAGATAAGTTAAGCTATAGATGGCACTTAACTGGCTGTCTAGCGTTTGAGTCTATTATAAAGTAAATTCGCACATCAGCTGTTGTTTTGCATTGTTTTCAAATGCCCACAATGAGCAAGTTACTCTTTTGTGTGCCTGAAAAGGACGTTAAGTGATGGGTTACAGTAGCTCCCCTCACATACCAAGCGTGCTGATGAAGGAGGATTGGGGTCCCCCAGGTGGTTGTGCTATGCTTGGCTTCATCTGCATGTCACTCACTGCTACGGCAATCATCCCTCACCTCGTCAGCTAGGCTGCCATGAAAGCAGCCCGTTTCCAGGGAAGGCTTATAGGAAGGCAAGGTGAGGGTCTTGGTCAGTATGTTTTGCCTGACCCTGACTAACATGTCTGAGCAGTATATTTTGTCTTACCAGACGTTAGCCTTCCTCACCACATACATCAGTTAAATCACCCTCAGAGAAACTGGTTGTATACAGACTCTGTTGAGTCTTCTTCTTCTTCTTCTTCGTACGCAGTCAGACAGTAACCATTATTTTTTCGAAAAAAGTGGCGGTCATCCTGAGGCTGTCGACACTGCCATAGAGCTTGTCTTGCAGTTCCACTGGTGATGGCCACATCTGCTCTCTCTGATCCTCGTATGTCGGGCAGTTCTGCAGCAGAAGTTCAGCGGTCATTTTACCGGTACCGCACGGGCATTCGTTGGTACCACCTATCTTCAATTTGTTGAATAGGTGGTACCTCAGTCTATTGTGGCCAGTGCGAAGTCTGAAGACAACGACCTGCTCTCTTCTGTTTAACTGGTAATAGGCATCGTTTTTGGTGTAACCAGTATGTTCGGTTTCCCATTTGGTCATGTATCTGGCTTTGATAAGCCGTTTTGACTCTTCGTACGTCATACTAGTATCTGTTTGTGGTAGTCTTGCACCTTCTTTTGCCAGTCTGTCTGCCTCCTCGTTGCCTTGGATGTTGCAGTGTGATGGGACCCACTGTACCACTACCCTTTTTGGTGCGGACTGCTGGCACAGTTTGCAGAGTGCTGCTCTTAAGTCATTAAGCTCAGTGTTTTTCTGGCTTTTTAGTGCTGTGACTACGGCGAGAGCATCTGTAAGCAGGACTATATGGCTTTCATTTTCTTTATGTGTGTTGAGTCTTCTAAACCAGTATAAAGACATTAAATTTATGAATCAAAATCATTTTTTGATCAATGAACTAACACTTTTTAACTCCCTGAGAAGCACATGTCTTCAACAAACACATGCCAAGTCCTTATGTCCTGTACCATCAACTCCAGCTTTATCCATGTCTTCACTATTTGTTTTACGTCCATCTCTAGCTCTGTATTTCACATATTTAGTTTAATCAAAGAACCAACGTCATTGCACACGGTTTAACCCACAAGTGCTCTATTGTTCTCTATATTTTTTTAGAATCTCAGCACAATGCACAAACTCCGTAGCAGCCATGAGGATCTCGTAATAGTTTTGATAGATTTTTAATATAATTTTGAGTTTTGCCCAGGCAGTTTCCATTAAGCCTACTCTTTTAGATTTCAATTGCTGAGGGATTTTTAACATGCGTGAATCTGAACATGGGCGTCCGATCTCTACTACTCAGAGATCCAAGGAAATACCAGAAAGTCCAAGTGAAAAAAATCCCAGTCTCCACCATGATTTAAAAACACGACCTCCAGCAGCCAAGGCCGACATCTTACCTGGAGACCACTCAGTCCATGCAAAAGAAAATAATACACATGTGTTTTGGGCTACCTCTACTTCTCTTACCAAGGGAATTCCAGAGCAAAGACTGCCTTGATATTCTGTAAGCTGGTTTCCTTAATGTGTGGCTATCCAATCCTAGCACATATTTTGTGCCTCCTATTTCACTGTTTATCAGAAAACCACATTTTTTAAACTTATTTAACTTGTGCTCCTTACAAAGCACGAGACTACCCCTGCAGTTGGGATCCCGTACTAGATCAAAACCTATTTGTTTTGCATGATGAGGTTGTTAACCCCATGCGGAAAAATCATATGGTAAATGCACACAAATACTACATTGACGAGAGTAGAATTGAGGATGTGGTGGCTGCCAAAGCTGATAGGTAAGGCGTTCAACTCTCAAGCAGTGAATGAGTACAAAACAGTGGTTATTGGAATTCCGAAAGTTTCAAGTGTCCTTTTGTCTCAAGGAAGGTGAGACTGGTCACCTAGTCCTATCAGAGACAGAGGATAAACTCAGAGGTCCTGTACACATTTTGCACATAAAAGAATTATTGGCAGTTCAAAATCTAAAAGAACAGACTGTTATTCCCTGTTCAGGCAAAAATTCTAACAAAATTTCTACCCAATTGTGACCTGCATGATACCTGAAAGGAGGCAGCAACTCTATTATGCAAAGACACAATAGGCCAATCACGGGGTTGTCTGCACACTAGTTTGCAAGTACATACAAAAGGATCTCTGCACTCCCAGGAGTACAAAAGGAACGACTAAGAAAAAGAGAGAATTGAGGATTTTCTTAATTCAAACAAAATGCTCCCAGGGCGTGTGCAACACTTAACCCCTGACAGCTAAAGATCAGCTCCTGATCTTCTTGCTGTAAGACACTTTTCTTATAAACAGGAGACAGGGTGCAAGTCTCTAATGTCCTGAAGTCAGAATATCTTGGGTGAATAAGTCAGTAACATATAGGCGATGATTTATCTAGGAACAGGAAAACCCCGACTTCAACCACCTAATGCCCTGAAGATAGTCTGGTAACAGCTGATTTTATCTAGGAACAGGAAAACCCCGACTTCAACCACCTACTGCCCAGAAGATAGTCTGGTAACAGCTGATTTTATCTAGGAACAGGAAAACCCCGACTTCAACCACCTACTGCCCTGAAGATGGTCTGGTAACAGCTGATTTTATCTAGGAACAGGAAAACCCCGACTTCAACCACCTAATGCCCAGAAGATAGTCTGGTAACAGCTGATTTTATCTAGGAACAGGAAAACCCCGACTTCAACCACCTACTGCCCTGAAGATAGTCTGATAACAGCTGATTTTATCTAGGAACAGGAAAACCCCGACTTCAACCACCTACTACCCAGAAGAT
Source organism: Ariolimax columbianus (assembly GCA_036924085.1). NCBI lineage: Eukaryota > Metazoa > Mollusca > Gastropoda > Stylommatophora > Arionidae > Ariolimax > Ariolimax columbianus. Next base: position 21,594,442 of record JAVGWX010000005.1, on the reverse strand, counting down.
AGTCTGGTAACAGCTGATTTTATCTAGGAACAGGAAAACCCCGACTTCAACCACCTACTGCCCAGAAGATAGTCTGGTAACAGCTGATTTTATCTAGGAACAGGAAAACCCCGACTTCAACCACCTAATGCCCAGAAGATAGTCTGGTAACAGCTGATTTTATCTAGGAACAGGAAAACCCCGACTTCAACCACCTACTGCCCTGAAGATAGTCTGGTAACAGCTGATTTTATCTAGGAACAGGAAAACCCCGACTTCAACCACCTACTGCCCAGAAGATAGTCTGGTAACAGCTGATTTTATCTAGGAACAGGAAAACCTCGACTTCAACCACCTACTGCCCAGAAGATAGTCTGGTAACAGCTGATTTTATCTAGGAACAGGAAAACCCCGACTTCAACCACCTACTGCCCTGAAGATAGTCTGGTAACAGCTGATTTTATCTAGGAACAGGAAAACCCCGACTTCAACCACCTACTGCCCAGAAGATAGTCTGGTAACAGCTGATTTTATCTAGGAACAGGAAAACCCCGACTTCAACCACCTACTGCCCAGAAGATAGTCTGGTAACAGCTGATTTTATCTAGGAACAGGAAAACCCCGACTTCAACCACCTAATGCCCAGAAGATAGTCTGGTAACAGCTGATTTTATCTAGGAACAGGAAAACCCCGACTTCAACCACCTACTGCCCTGAAGATAGTCTGGTAACAGCTGATTTTATCTAGGAACAGGAAAACCCCGACTTCAACCACCTACTGCCCAGAAGATAGTCTGGTAACAGCTGATTTTATCTAGGAACAGGAAAACCTCGACTTCAACCACCTACTGCCCAGAAGATAGTCTGGTAACAGCTGATTTTATCTAGGAACAGGAAAACCCCGACTTCAACCACCTACTGCCCTGAAGATAGTCTGGTAACAGCTGATTTTATCTAGGAACAGGAAAACCCCGACTTCAACCACCTACTGCCCAGAAGATAGTCTGGTAACAGCTGATTTTATCTAGGAACAGGAAAACCCCGACTTCAACCACCTACTGCCCAGAAGATAGTCTGGTAACAGCTGATTTTATCTAGGAACAGGAAAACCCCGACTTCAACCACCTACCCTCCAGAAGATAGTCTGGTAACAGCTGATTTTATCTAGGAACAGGAAAACCCCGACTTCAACCACCTACTGCCCAGAAGATAGTCTGGTAACAACTGATTTTATCTAGGAACAGGAAAACCCCGACTTCAACCACCTACTGCCCAGAAGATAGTCTGGTAACAGCTGATTTTATCTAGGAACAGGAAAACCCCGACTTCAACCACCTACTGCCCTGAAGATAGTCTGGTAACAGCTGATTTTATCTAGGAACAGGAAAACCCCGACTTCAACCACCTACCCTCCAGAAGATAGTCTGGTAACAGCTGATTTTATCTAGGAACAGGAAAACCCCGACTTCAACCACCTACTGCCCTGAAGATGGTCTGGTAACAGCTGATTTTATCTAGGAACAGGAAAACCCCGACTTCAACCACCTAATGCCCAGAAGATAGTCTGGTAACAGCTGATTTTATCTAGGAACAGGAAAACCCCGACTTCAACCACCTACTGCCCTGAAGATAGTCTGATAACAGCTGATTTTATCTAGGAACAGGAAAACCCCGACTTCAACCACCTACTACCCAGAAGATAGTCTGGTAACAGCTGATTTTATCTAGGAACAGGAAAACCCCGACTTCAACCACCTACTGCCCAGAAGATAGTCTGGTAACAGCTGATTTTATCTAGGAACAGGAAAACCCCGACTTCAACCACCTAATGCCCAGAAGATAGTCTGGTAACAGCTGATTTTATCTAGGAACAGGAAAACCCCGACTTCAACCACCTACTGCCCTGAAGATAGTCTGGTAACAGCTGATTTTATCTAGGAACAGGAAAACCCCGACTTCAACCACCTACTGCCCAGAAGATAGTCTGGTAACAGCTGATTTTATCTAGGAACAGGAAAACCTCGACTTCAACCACCTACTGCCCAGAAGATAGTCTGGTAACAGCTGATTTTATCTAGGAACAGGAAAACCCCGACTTCAACCACCTACTGCCCTGAAGATAGTCTGGTAACAGCTGATTTTATCTAGGAACAGGAAAACCCTGACTTCAACCACCTACTACCCAGAAGATAGTCTGGTAACAGCTGATTTTATCTAGGAACAGGAAAACCCCGACTTCAACCACCTACTGCCCAGAAGATAGTCTGGTAACAGCTGATTTTATCTAGGAACAGGAAAACCCCGACTTCAACCACCTACCCTCCAGAAGATAGTCTGGTAACAGCTGATTTTATCTAGGAACAGGAAAACCCCGACTTCAACCACCTACTGCCCAGAAGATAGTCTGGTAACAACTGATTTTATCTAGGAACAGGAAAACCCCGACTTCAACCACCTACTGCCCAGAAGATAGTCTGGTAACAGCTGATTTTATCTAGGAACAGGAAAACCCCGACTTCAACCACCTACTGCCCTGAAGATAGTCTGGTAACAGCTGATTTTATCTAGGAACAGGAAAACCCCGACTTCAACCACCTACCCTCCAGAAGATAGTCTGGTAACAGCTGATTTTATCTAGGAACAGGAAAACCCCGACTTCAACCACCTACTGCCCTGAAGATAGTCTGGTAACAGCTGATTTTATCTAGGAACAGGAAAACCCCGACTTCAACCACCTACTGCCCAGAAGATAGTCTGGTAACAGCTGATTTTATCTAGGAACAGGAAAACCTCGACTTCAACCACCTACTGCCCAGAAGATAGTCTGGTAACAGCTGATTTTATCTAGGAACAGGAAAACCCCGACTTCAACCACCTACTGCCCTGAAGATAGTCTGGTAACAGCTGATTTTATCTAGGAACAGGAAAACCCCGACTTCAACCACCTACTGCCCAGAAGATAGTCTGGTAACAGCTGATTTTATCTAGGAACAGGAAAACCCCGACTTCAACCACCTACTGCCCAGAAGATAGTCTGGTAACAGCTGATTTTATCTAGGAACAGGAAAACCCCGACTTCAACCACCTAATGCCCAGAAGATAGTCTGGTAACAGCTGATTTTATCTAGGAACAGGAAAACCCCGACTTCAACCACCTACTGCCCTGAAGATAGTCTGGTAACAGCTGATTTTATCTAGGAACAGGAAAACCCCGACTTCAACCACCTACTGCCCAGAAGATAGTCTGGTAACAGCTGATTTTATCTAGGAACAGGAAAACCTCGACTTCAACCACCTACTGCCCAGAAGATAGTCTGGTAACAGCTGATTTTATCTAGGAACAGGAAAACCCCGACTTCAACCACCTACTGCCCTGAAGATAGTCTGGTAACAGCTGATTTTATCTAGGAACAGGAAAACCCCGACTTCAACCACCTACTGCCCAGAAGATAGTCTGGTAACAGCTGATTTTATCTAGGAACAGGAAAACCCCGACTTCAACCACCTACTGCCCAGAAGATAGTCTGGTAACAGCTGATTTTATCTAGGAACAGGAAAACCCCGACTTCAACCACCTACCCTCCAGAAGATAGTCTGGTAACAGCTGATTTTATCTAGGAACAGGAAAACCCCGACTTCAACCACCTACTGCCCAGAAGATAGTCTGGTAACAACTGATTTTATCTAGGAACAGGAAAACCCCGACTTCAACCACCTACTGCCCAGAAGATAGTCTGGTAACAGCTGATTTTATCTAGGAACAGGAAAACCCCGACTTCAACCACCTACTGCCCTGAAGATAGTCTGGTAACAGCTGATTTTATCTAGGAACAGGAAAACCCCGACTTCAACCACCTACCCTCCAGAAGATAGTCTGGTAACAGCTGATTTTATCTAGGAACAGGAAAACCCCGACTTCAACCACCTACTGCCCTGAAGATGGTCTGGTAACAGCTGATTTTATCTAGGAACAGGAAAACCCCGACTTCAACCACCTAATGCCCAGAAGATAGTCTGGTAACAGCTGATTTTATCTAGGAACAGGAAAACCCCGACTTCAACCACCTACTGCCCTGAAGATAGTCTGATAACAGCTGATTTTATCTAGGAACAGGAAAACCCCGACTTCAACCACCTACTACCCAGAAGATAGTCTGGTAACAGCTGATTTTATCTAGGAACAGGAAAACCCCGACTTCAACCACCTACTGCCCAGAAGATAGTCTGGTAACAGCTGATTTTATCTAGGAACAGGAAAACCCCGACTTCAACCACCTAATGCCCAGAAGATAGTCTGGTAACAGCTGATTTTATCTAGGAACAGGAAAACCCCGACTTCAACCACCTACTGCCCTGAAGATAGTCTGGTAACAGCTGATTTTATCTAGGAACAGGAAAACCCCGACTTCAACCACCTACTGCCCAGAAGATAGTCTGGTAACAGCTGATTTTATCTAGGAACAGGAAAACCTCGACTTCAACCACCTACTGCCCAGAAGATAGTCTGGTAACAGCTGATTTTATCTAGGAACAGGAAAACCCCGACTTCAACCACCTACTGCCCTGAAGATAGTCTGGTAACAGCTGATTTTATCTAGGAACAGGAAAACCCTGACTTCAACCACCTACTACCCAGAAGATAGTCTGGTAACAGCTGATTTTATCTAGGAACAGGAAAACCCCGACTTCAACCACCTACTGCCCAGAAGATAGTCTGGTAACAGCTGATTTTATCTAGGAACAGGAAAACCCCGACTTCAACCACCTACCCTCCAGAAGATAGTCTGGTAACAGCTGATTTTATCTAGGAACAGGAAAACCCCGACTTCAACCACCTACTGCCCAGAAGATAGTCTGGTAACAACTGATTTTATCTAGGAACAGGAAAACCCCGACTTCAACCACCTACTGCCCAGAAGATAGTCTGGTAACAGCTGATTTTATCTAGGAACAGGAAAACCCCGACTTCAACCACCTACTGCCCTGAAGATAGTCTGGTAACAGCTGATTTTATCTAGGAACAGGAAAACCCCGACTTCAACCACCTACCCTCCAGAAGATAGTCTGGTAACAGCTGATTTTATCTAGGAACAGGAAAACCCCGACTTCAACCACCTACTGCCCAGAAGATAGTCTGGTAACAGCTGATTTTATCTAGGAACAGGAAAACCTCGACTTCAACCACCTACTGCCCAGAAGATAGTCTGGTAACAGCTGATTTTATCTAGGAACAGGAAAACCCCGACTTCAACCACCTACTGCCCTGAAGATAGTCTGGTAACAGCTGATTTTATCTAGGAACAGGAAAACCCCGACTTCAACCACCTACTGCCCAGAAGATAGTCTGGTAACAGCTGATTTTATCTAGGAACAGGAAAACCCCGACTTCAACCACCTACTGCCCAGAAGATAGTCTGGTAACAGCTGATTTTATCTAGGAACAGGAAAACCCCGACTTCAACCACCTAATGCCCAGAAGATAGTCTGGTAACAGCTGATTTTATCTAGGAACAGGAAAACCCCGACTTCAACCACCTACTGCCCTGAAGATAGTCTGGTAACAGCTGATTTTATCTAGGAACAGGAAAACCCCGACTTCAACCACCTACTGCCCAGAAGATAGTCTGGTAACAGCTGATTTTATCTAGGAACAGGAAAACCTCGACTTCAACCACCTACTGCCCAGAAGATAGTCTGGTAACAGCTGATTTTATCTAGGAACAGGAAAACCCCGACTTCAACCACCTAATGCCCAGAAGATAGTCTGGTAACAGCTGATTTTATCTAGGAACAGGAAAACCCCGACTTCAACCACCTACTGCCCAGAAGATAGTCTGGTAACAGCTGATTTTATCTAGGAACAGGAAAACCCCGACTTCAACCACCTACTGCCCAGAAGATAGTCTGGTAACAGCTGATTTTATCTAGGAACAGGAAAACCCCGACTTCAACCACCTACCCTCCAGAAGATAGTCTGGTAACAGCTGATTTTATCTAGGAACAGGAAAACCCCGACTTCAACCACCTACTGCCCAGAAGATAGTCTGGTAACAACTGATTTTATCTAGGAACAGGAAAACCCCGACTTCAACCACCTACTGCCCAGAAGATAGTCTGGTAACAGCTGATTTTATCTAGGAACAGGAAAACCCCGACTTCAACCACCTACTGCCCTGAAGATAGTCTGGTAACAGCTGATTTTATCTAGGAACAGGAAAACCCCGACTTCAACCACCTACCCTCCAGAAGATAGTCTGGTAACAGCTGATTTTATCTAGGAACAGGAAAACCCCGACTTCAACCACCTACTGCCCTGAAGATGGTCTGGTAACAGCTGATTTTATCTAGGAACAGGAAAACCCCGACTTCAACCACCTAATGCCCAGAAGATAGTCTGGTAACAGCTGATTTTATCTAGGAACAGGAAAACCCCGACTTCAACCACCTACTGCCCAGAAGATAGTCTGGTAACAGCTGATTTTATCTAGGAACAGGAAAACCCCGACTTCAACCACCTAATGCCCAGAAGATAGTCTGGTAACAGCTGATTTTATCTAGGAACAGGAAAACCCCGACTTCAACCACCTACTGCCCTGAAGATAGTCTGGTAACAGCTGATTTTATCTAGGAACAGGAAAACCCCGACTTCAACCACCTACTGCCCAGAAGATAGTCTGGTAACAGCTGATTTTATCTAGGAACAGGAAAACCTCGACTTCAACCACCTACTGCCCAGAAGATAGTCTGGTAACAGCTGATTTTATCTAGGAACAGGAAAACCCCGACTTCAACCACCTACTGCCCTGAAGATAGTCTGGTAACAGCTGATTTTATCTAGGAACAGGAAAACCCTGACTTCAACCACCTACTACCCAGAAGATAGTCTGGTAACAGCTGATTTTATCTAGGAACAGGAAAACCCCGACTTCAACCACCTACTGCCCAGAAGATAGTCTGGTAACAGCTGATTTTATCTAGGAACAGGAAAACCCCGACTTCAACCACCTACCCTCCAGAAGATAGTCTGGTAACAGCTGATTTTATCTAGGAACAGGAAAACCCCGACTTCAACCACCTACTGCCCAGAAGATAGTCTGGTAACAACTGATTTTATCTAGGAACAGGAAAACCCCGACTTCAACCACCTACTGCCCAGAAGATAGTCTGGTAACAGCTGATTTTATCTAGGAACAGGAAAACCCCGACTTCAACCACCTACTGCCCTGAAGATAGTCTGGTAACAGCTGATTTTATCTAGGAACAGGAAAACCCCGACTTCAACCACCTACCCTCCAGAAGATAGTCTGGTAACAGCTGATTTTATCTAGGAACAGGAAAACCCCGACTTCAACCACCTACTGCCCAGAAGATAGTCTGGTAACAACTGATTTTATCTAGGAACAGGAAAACCCCAACTTCAACCACCTACTGCCCAGAAGATAGTCTGGTAACAGCTGATTTTATCTAGGAACAGGAAAACCCCGACTTCAACCACCTACTGCCCTGAAGATGGTCTGGTAACAGCTGATTTTATCTAGGAACAGGAAAACCCCGACTTCAACCACCTACTGCCCTGAAGATAGTCTGGTAACAGCTGATTTTATCTAGGAACAGGAAAACCCTGACTTCAACCACCTACTACCCAGAAGATAGTCTGGTAACAGCTGATTTTATCTAGGAACAGGAAAACCCCGACTTCAACCACCTACTGCCCAGAAGATAGTCTGGTAACAGCTGATTTTATCTAGGAACAGGAAAACCCCGACTTCAACCACCTACCCTCCAGAAGATAGTCTGGTAACAGCTGATTTTATCTAGGAACAGGAAAACCCCGACTTCAACCACCTACTGCCCAGAAGATAGTCTGGTAACAACTGATTTTATCTAGGAACAGGAAAACCCCGACTTCAACCACCTACTGCCCAGAAGATAGTCTGGTAACAGCTGATTTTATCTAGGAACAGGAAAACCCCGACTTCAACCACCTACTGCCCTGAAGATAGTCTGGTAACAGCTGATTTTATCTAGGAACAGGAAAACCCCGACTTCAACCACCTACCCTCCAGAAGATAGTCTGGTAACAGCTGATTTTATCTAGGAACAGGAAAACCCCGACTTCAACCACCTACTGCCCAGAAGATAGTCTGGTAACAACTGATTTTATCTAGGAACAGGAAAACCCCGACTTCAACCACCTACTGCCCAGAAGATAGTCTGGTAACAGCTGATTTTATCTAGGAACAGGAAAACCCCGACTTCAACCACCTACTGCCCTGAAGATAGTCTGGTAACAGCTGATGTCTAGGGAGAGTTAACCCAAACAAAAAGACTAACACCCAAAGCGGAGGTGCAGAGTTAATAGACACGGCAGCGCATGAGCTACAGTGGTCAGCGACCCATACCCATAGCTGACTACTAGAATCAGGGCCAGCGAAACAGAGCTGCCAAGGCCCTTCTACACCTCCACACTGTGATCCTGGATAACAGGCTGCAGCAGGGCAGACTGGCTAAGGAGAAGGGATTGAAGAGGGAATGCTAACCGGGAATGCTTGCTGAAGTCAGATGTTTTGGACCGAAAGGTGCAAATATCACAGTCAAGCTGTAAACTACGACACAAAGCATTCTGTTCTCTGGACTACATTCTGCTACTTAAGCCCTTTTAGGGTTTGGTAGCAGGAGATTGAGAACGAATGAAGCCAAGCCAAAAGACACATTTGTCACAGTCCAACAGTAAAATGTGAGTCTATTTTGTGCTAACCCCTCATGGAATACTTCCTATGTTTCTGCTATAATTTAGGATCTAACAAATTCTTACCTCTCTTGTTTACATGTCTTTGACTTCCTTGATTTGGAGATTTTGGGCTTATTGTAGTTGAACATGGAGCAATCCTCCAAACTAACATCAGTGTCTTGAGATGAAAACAGCAGTGGTTCCTTTGACCCACAAGAGTCACTGCTGTTACATCTAGGCTGCATGTAGAATTTGATGGTGTCAGACTTCCTTGATGTTAGTGATGAAGCTCTTCTGTTTGAGCATTTGTTAGGCATGCTAGCAATTCTTAACTGTTCTTTTAAGTTTTGACTGCTTCTGTCAGAACCTGACCTTTTCTTGTTTGTACTTGTACCATCCAGTATCTCACTTTCTGTATTATGTTCAACCTCTTCTGACTGTGTGTTTGATGACGAAGTGTAACTTTGCAATTCCGTAATATCAAATAGGATGTTACTAGACATCTTGGTCGGCGTTTTCTTTGAGAGAACTGTCGCGTCTTCCCTTCTGTAACGTGAATTCTTTAGACTATTTCTGCTTCTTTCATAGCTGCTGCTGTGACTTTGATCGATGTCCTCTCTTTTCGCACGAGGTGGGGAGGTGTTTGAACATGACTTTGTGCTGGTTTTTTTCTTTTTATTCTCACAATAAGGAGACAAGTTTGCTATCCGACTTCGAACTACATTAGCACACTCTATTGCCAACTGTTTTTTGAAGTTCAGTTGTTTCTGCTTGACTATGTCAATATTATTTTGAATGCGATTGATCGGCTCTATGTCATTTCTACTCTTAATTGTTTCATTAAATGTCTGCCAATTCATTTTAGTTCCATCGGATTTCTTATAGCTCATTCTCATTTCATCAAGACACTTCTTATGTTGGTCATCTATTTGACTTTTGCTGTCTTGATTAAGAACTACTTCAGAAATCCTAGTTTCATTTAGGTCTTTTTCCTTTATTCTGTCCCCATACATATGTTGTTTATGCAATTTACTGGTATAAAGGCCTCCTTGACACATTCTGCTAGGACTAGTCCCACTAATAATATTTGTGCTGATTCTGGCCTGATCAGGATTCTGAACACTCCCTCTGGCATTATTATAACCTTGACGGCTCAATAGAGGATCACAATGGTTCTGTCTGCTCATTTTGGTTCCATACAAATTTTGTGGACTATTGTTTTCAGTTATACCTTTCTTGTTCATTTTGGCATCATCTAGATATTGCTTGCTCATTCTGTTCTCATCAGGACTTTGTCTGTTCATTCTGGTTCCATTAAAACTTTGTTGTCTATTTTCAATAAGATTTTTTTGGCTCCATTTGGTTTCATCAAAATCTTGTCTGCTCATTCTGGTTTCATCAGGATCTTGTCTGCTCATTCTGGTTTCATCAGGATCTTGTCTGCTCATTCTGGTTTCATCAGGATCTTGTCTACTCATTCTGGTTTCATCAGGATCTTGTCTGCTCATTCTGGTTTCATCAGGATCTTGTCTGCTCATTCTAGTTTCATCGGGATCTTGTCTGCTCATTCTGGTTTCATCAGGATCTTGTCTGCTCATTCTGGTTTCATCAGGATCTTGTCTGCTCATTCTGGTTCCAACAAAACTTTGTTGACTCTGCTGTCTACTTTCAATAAGATTTTTCGTACTCAATCTAGTATCATCAGGATCTTGTCTGCTCATTCTGGTTTCATCAGGATCTTGTCTGCTCATTCTGGTTTCATCAGGAACTTGTTTGATCATTCTGGTTTCATCAAGATCTGGTTTGCTGATTCTGGTTTCATCAAGATCTGGTTTGCTGATTCTGGTTTCATCAAGATCTTGTCTGTTCATTCTGGTTCCATTAGAACTTTGTTGGCTCTGTTGTCTACTTTCAAAAATATTTTTCTTACTTAATCTAGTATCATCATTATCTTCTCTGAACATTCTGGTTTTACCGGGACTCTGTGTGGACCTTATGGTTCCACAAACACTCTGTCTAATTCCATCAAGATTTTTCTTACTCAATTCAGCTTTGATATCATCCCACTGAGTATTCAAAGAAGATTTTGATGTGATGTGATCATTTCTAATATCTTTAGAGATACTTTGCCTGCCTACAGTTCCTGAATCAAGCTGATCAGCATTTTCTATAATTGGTTCCGACTGACGGTTGTTGCGCCATTGTGCCCTTCTTGACGAAAATCTTAATGACTGAGCATCAATTTTTATAAGCTTACTTGCAAGTTCTGATGATGAAGCATCACCCATTTTATTTGCAAGTTCTAAAGGGCTGCTTTTGCTTCCACTTTGCTGCAAGCTTTCTGACCTATTATCTATGAAATCTTCTAAGACTTCAATTAGGTCATTTATTGTCTCTTTTGCTAAGATTTTAGACTGTGGTACATCCTTGAGAATGTGGCTTTTTTTAGGACTTGTAAATCTACGTGAGCGACTTGTCTTTGATGTGTCTGAGTCTTGATGCATTACTTCTGCGGTGGTGGGATCTGACGATGAACGATGCGACTTGCCATGCGTACTGATTTTAGAGTCTGAATCACCAATATTTTTCCTTGATCGCCTGTTCATTTTTGTGCTATGGTAATGAACAAAAAGATCTTACAAAAGTTATTTAAAACATCATTAAAATCTATATTTATATTTTCGTGTTAAAATTATACTTGACTTTGCTGTGCTTATCTACGAGGGACGTTCAAATCAAACCGGGACTCTGTGCTCTAGTTCTATCTGAATGGGTTAATAGTGTGCTGGAACTACTATCATTAGTTAGGGACACTTGTGTCGTATTACTGCTAAGTGGCCCATATGCAATGGACCAGTCACATGACACATAAATAAAAATGCAGGACAACACTGTTATTGCTTGCATGGCACAGCATGTTGTGATGAAGTTTCTTGTGAAAGAAGGCGTAAAACCTTCGGAAATTTACAGAAGACTGTAATTAAAATACGGTGATGAGATACTCTGCTGCAGTAAGACATTTGAATGGTGTTGTTGTTTCGATTATCCACAATGAGTAGGTTTACTCTTTTGTGCGCCCTGAAAAGGACATTAACTGGCGGGTTTCCTCACATCCCGAACGTGCTGACAAAGGTTGGTCGGGGTCCTCCAGGCAGTTGTGCTATGTTTGGATCCATCTGTATGTCGCTCATTACTACGGGGATCACATCGACCCCTTGCCTTGTTAGCCAGGCTGTCATGAAAACAGCCCGTTTCCAGGAAGGGCTTCTAGGAAGGCAAGGTGAGGGTTTTGACCAGTAAGCTTTGTCTTACCCTGACTAACATGTCTGATCAGACGTTAGTCTTCCTTCCCATTTGAATGGTGTAAACATTTTTAGAAAAGCTGTACATTCGTGAGCGATGATCCCGGCGTGGTGGCTCTCTACCTACAAGTCATTGGGACAATTGCATCTGCAGGTAAAGTGATGGCGAATGTTTTCTGGGACAAAGTTGGCATCATTCATCCTCATTTTCTACCCCGTGGTACCATTATCAACAGTAAACAATACATACTCATTTTCAGTGATGTGCATTTTTGTGTTTGAAAATTTATCACCACTGTCCCTCTGAGAATTAATAGTTCACCTGGCATGTTATCCACTCCGGCCACTTTACCATTTTTAAGAGATATAGCCGCCACCTCAACTTTTTCACACACGTTGCTATATTCCTCTTCTTGTTGGTCTGCTGAGGTTACATCTCTAGGATCCCTAGGGAACTTTATATTGTACAGCTGGAAGCAAGATTCTGTCCATCTCTGCATGACATCCTTTTCCGCAGTCATGGTATTCCCTGCCTCATCCTGAATTGTTCTTATTGTGAGTGTGAATTTCTTTGTCAGGTTTCTAACTAGTTGGTAAGCTGCTCTACCATTATTCTTGGCATGCAGTCTTGAATTTCTGTGCACTGATCTATTATTCACTCCTCCTTTGCTTTTGTTGTGTCCTTTCTTATAGTCTTGTTTGTAGCTTTGTATTTTTTCGCTCCAGGTGTTGTGGTTTTCTCATTTTTGAGAGCTCTCCTACTGTCACATAGTAGTAATATATGTTCCGAGACCCAGGCTTTGAACCTCTGTTTGTAGCTTTCCAGTATTTTCTCGGCAGTGTCCTTAGTATAGTGTTGAATGCCTCTAACATAGACTGTGCATCCTGGCGTTCTGTATCTGAGTGAGTACTTGCTGCTAGGTTAAGATTGTTCCTCAGACAATCATGAAACGCTTCCACAATGAATACAGTTCACACACGTAAGCACAAAGGATTACTGCAAACAAACCAGATGTGCAGGACAGAAGTGATTCAGGCTACATGCTCATTAGGTTCAGATGTAAATATGTGACTAACAACTTCCAGCTGTATCCCATGGATGCCAATCCAGATACCTTTTAATCACACTGTGTATGTAATGATTAATGTTTTTTCCTATAGCAGACATTGCTGTCAGGGAAAGTGTTAGAGACTTCATAATATTAAGTCTCAGTTGTGCTATGCGTAGGATCATGGACATCCGAACCGAGGCGATTATGTCCAGGACTGCCCCATGGGTATCCGCTTCCACCGGTGCTGTTCAATATCTACACTGTAAAAGTGGCCAATATTCAACCCACAGGGACAGAGTGAACATTGACATTTGTCGATGACATCCTAACGTACAGGACTGACTCAGACAGGCAAGCGTTGGCCAAGGACATCCAGGAAACCGTGCAAGCAATCTCACAGTGGTGCTGCGACTCATGATCCAAGATCAATCCGAACAATGTCTGCATAATGCGATGCTCTTTGAATAATTCCTTTGAAATACTTCGAAGTGACATTTGATCACAGTCTCTCCTATAATTGCCATGTTGACCATATCGTACAAAGATGTAAGCGAGGGTTAGGAGCACTCAAGACCATGGCTGCTGCTAACTTAGAACAACGCCTCCTGTTCATCCTATTTTGTCAGGTCATGTTGTCTGTCATCGATTACGGACTAGGCATCCTAACACTATCAAAAACACAGTGTGTAAGGTTGGACCGCATCCAGAATGAAGGTATGCGACTGGTTCTGGGCTACACTAGAGATACCCCGATTGTGATGATGCGGTACATGTTGGGATTGTTATCGGTGACATCCAGACATAAACTGGCACAAGTCAAAGCCTATATGCATGTCACCACAGACTCACGGCATCCTCTGTACAGTAGTATCTCAGAGATCATGGGATCAAGAAACAAGAAATTGGCGTCATGGATGGCACAGGCAGAGACAACAATCGGACACGTCACCCCAGCTGAGACGATAACCAAAGGGGAAGAATGGGTCCACACTGGTGATAGAATGATAACGTACCAGAGAGTCATCATAACCTTTGGTAAGGAATGCAGAGAACGGAACAACGAGAGTGCAGAGCACGAGCTCAATCAGCTGATAACTGAGAACATGCAGGAGAGTGATGCCGTCATATACACTGAAGGATCAGTGCTGCGCAGTGGGACATTAGGCTGGGGTTTCTCGGCTAGAGTGAGAGGAGAGGTCGTTGCTGAGCGCAGTAGGGCATACATGTCAACAACCTCCAGTATGAGAATGGAGATGGAAGCAGTGACCTCAGCACTGAAATGGGTATCTGAGACTTCTATAACAAGGGCAGTCATAGTGACAGATGAGCAAGCCATACTTCCGAAGGTACAGAAGAGATGGCTTAGGTATGAGTGGATAGCAGCTGTTAAGGCCTCAAACCTCCAGGGGTTGATATGGATCTACTGCCCTGTTCATGCTGAGGTTCAGAGTAATGAAAGAGCTGACATCATGGCTTCACAAGCTCCCATCATGGGCACATTAGTGATGGATTGAAGTGACATTTTTAAATCAATCAATGACTGCCTGTTAGATAACGCATCAATACACAGGCTGCAAAGTTTCGACATTAAACTAGGTTCGAGCGGAGTATGGCACATGAGAGGATGAAGCGGGAGCGTGTATAACCAGCGAGCTACAGGAACCATCAGCATCCATACCCTACACCATTTCCTGAGAGAGAGTCTGAGCATCTATGGGTATTCCTGGAGTGCAGTGATGTCGATTCTTAGAAACAGAAGTCTCAGTTGTTTGCTTCAATTAGATGGGGTAACCAGTTCTATTCTTGTTGCCTTGCCTTTTCCTAACTGTAAGTCAGGCACCTATGCACAACTGGGTACACTGGTGCATGTCAAGACAAAATATTGAGCCCAGTACCTTTACCTATGAGAAGCAAGGGCTCTAACCATTCTGCCACTTAATTATGTAAGCACTTTATAACACTACAAAAATAAATTATGCATACACACTCAGAACAAAACATCTCTTACACAAATCTTTGGGATTACCTTGAAACTGAGCTAGCAGACTTTGCTCGTCTGTTCCGGGTCTGTGGTGATATCCTGTTGGAGCGCACGCTATCCTCTTGCAATCTTCTGCTCCTTTTTGAGCGAACAGTATTAGCATCTGAGTTGCTCTTATCATCTTTGAAGTTTTCACTGGAGGTGTTTCTTTGCCTGTTATTAATCAATCAATCAATTCAAATTTTTTTAACTACAGTATTTCTTTTACTTTATCAATCTGTCCTACATATCCCCACTTACTGAGAGTGTGTCCTATCCTCCCCCACTTACTGAGGGTGTGTCCTATCCTCCCCCACTTACTGAGAGTGTGTCCTATCCTCCCCCACTTACTGAGAGTGTGTCCTATCCTCCCCCACTTACTGAGGGTGTGTCCTATCCTCCCCCACTTACTGAGAGTGTGTCCTATCCTCCCCCACTTACTGAAGGTATGTCCTATTCTCCTCCACATACTGAGGGTATGTCCTATCCATCCCCACTTACTGAGAGTGTGTTCTATCCTCCTCCGCTTACTGATGGTGTGTCCTATCCTCCTCCACATACTGAGAGTGTGTTCTATCCTCCCCCACTTACTGATGGTGTGTCCTATCCTCCTCCACATACTGAGGGTGTGTCCTATCCTCCTCCACATACTGAGAGTGTGTCCTATCCTCCTCCACATACTGAGAGTGTGTCCTATCCTCCCCCACTTACTGAGGGTGTGTCCTATACTCCGCCACTTACTGACGGTGTGTCCTATCCTCCCCCACTTACTGAGGGTGTGTCCTATCCTCCCCCACTTACTGAGGGTGTGTCCTATGCTCCTCCACATACTGAGGTTGTGTCCTATCCATCCCCACTTACTGAGGGTGTGTCCTATCCTCCCGCCCTTACTGAGGGTGTGTCCTATCCTCCCCCACTTACTGAGGGTGTGTCCTATACTCCCCCACTTACTGAGAGTGTGTCCTATCCTCCCCCACTTACTGAGGGTGTGTCCTATCGTCCCCCACTTACTGAGGGTGTGTCCTATGCTCCTCCACATACTGAGGTTGTGTCCTATCCATCCCCACTTACTGAGGGTGTGTCCTATCCATCCCCACTTACTGAGGGTGTGTCCTGTGCTCAACACTTACTGAGGGTGTGTCCTATCCATCCCCACTTACTGAGAGTGTGTCCTATCCTCCCCCACATACTGAGAGTGTGTCCTATCCTCCCCCACTTACTGGGCGTGTGTCCTATCCTCCCCCACTCACTGAGGGTGTGTCCTATCCTCAACACTTACTGAGGGTGTGTCCTATCCTCCTCCACATACTGAGGGTGTGTCCTATCCATCCCCACTTACTGAGGGTGTGTTCTATCCTCCTCCACATACTGAGGGTGTGTTCTATCCTCCCCAACTTACTGAGAGTGTGTCCTATCCTCCCCCACTTACTGAGAGTGTGTCCTATCCTCCCCCACTTACTGAGGTTGTGTCCTATCCTCCCCCACTTACTGAGGGTGTGTCCTATCCTCAACACTTACTGAGGGTGTGTCCTATCCATCCCCACTTACTGAGAGTGTGTCCTATCCTCCTCCACATACTGAGAGTGTGTCCTATCCTCCCCCACTTACTGAGGGTGTGTCCTATACTCCCCCACTTACTGAGGGTGTGTCCTATACTCCCCCACTTACTGAGGGTGTGTCCTATCCTCCCCCACTTACTGAGGGTGTGTCCTATCCCCCCCTACTTACTGAGGGTGTTACCTATCCTCCCCCACTTACTGAGGGTGTGTCCTATCCTCCCCCACTTACTGAGGGTGTGTCCTATCCTCCCCCACTTACTGAGGGTGTGTCCTATGCTCCTCCACATACTGAGGTTGTGTCCTATCCATCCCCACTTACTGAGGGTGTGTCCTATCCTCAACACTTACTGAGGGTGTGTCCTATCCTCAACACTTACTGAGGGTGTGTCCTATCCATCCCCACTTACTGAGAGTGTGTCCTATCCTCCTCCACATACTGAGAGTGTGTCCTATCCTCCCCCACTTACTGAGAGTGTGTCCTATCCTCCCCCACTTACTGAGGGTGTGTCCTATCCTCCCCCACTTATTGAGGGTGTGTCCTATCCTCCCCCACTTACTGAGGGTGTGTCCTATCCTCCCCCACTTACTGAGGGTGTGTCCTATCCTCCCCCACTTACTGAGGGTGTGTCCTATCCTCCCCCACTTATTGAGGGTGTGTCCTATCCTCCCCCACTTACTGAGGGTGTGTCCTATCCTCCCCCACTTATTGAGAGTGTGTCCTATCCTCCCCCACTTACTGAGGGTGTGTCCTATCCTCCCCCACTTACTGAGAGTGTGTCCTATCCTCCCCCACTTACTGAGGGTGTGTCCTATCCTCCCCCACTTACTGAGGGTGTGTCCTATCCTCCTCCACATACTGAGGGTGTGTCCTATCCATCCCCACTTACTGAGGGTGTGTTCTATCCTCCTCCACATACTGAGGGTGTGTTCTATCCTCCCCAACTTACTGAGAGTGTGTCCTATCCTCCCCCACTTACTGAGAGTGTGTCCTATCCTCCCCCACTTACTGAGGTTGTGTCCTATCCTCCCCCACTTACTGAGGGTGTGTCCTATCCTCAACACTTACTGAGGGTGTGTCCTATCCATCCCCACTTACTGAGAGTGTGTCCTATCCTTCTCCACATACTGAGAGTGTGTCCTATCCTCCCCCACTTACTGAGGGTGTGTCCTATACTCCCCCACTTACTGAGGGTGTGTCCTATCCTCCCCCACTTACTGAGGGTGTGTCCTATCATCTCCCACTTACTGAGGGTGTTACCTATCCTCCCCCACTTACTGAGGGTGTGTCCTATCTTCCCCCACTTACTGAGGGTGTGTCCTATCCTCCCCCACTTACTGAGGGTGTGTCCTATCCTCAACACTTACTGAGGGTGTGTCCTATCCATCCCCACTTACTGAGAGTGTGTCCTATCCTCCTCCACATACTGAGAGTGTGTCCTATCCTCCCCCACTTACTGAGGGTGTGTCCTATACTCCCCCACTTACTGAGGGTGTGTCCTATACTCCCCCACTTACTGAGGGTGTGTCCTATCCTCCCCCACTTACTGAGGGTGTGTCCTATCCCCCCCTACTTACTGAGGGTGTTACCTATCCTCCCCCACTTACTGAGGGTGTGTCCTATCCTCAACACTTACTGAGGGTGTGTCCTATCCCCCCCTACTTACTGAGGGTGTTACCTATCCATCCCCACTTACTGAGAGTGTGTCCTATCCTCAACACTTACTGAGGGTGTGTCCTATCCTCAACACTTACTGAGGGTGTGTCCTATCCTCCCCCACTTACTGAGGGTGTGTCCTATGCTCCTCCACATACTGAGGTTGTGTCCTATCCATCCCCACTTACTGAGGGTGTGTCCTATCCTCAACACTTACTGAGGGTGTGTCCTATCCTCAACACTTACTGAGGGTGTGTCCTATCCTCAACACTTACTGAGGGTGTGTCCTATCCTCCCCCACTTACTGAGAGTGTGTCCTATCCTCCTCCACATACTGAGAGTGTGTCCTATCCTCCCCCACTTACTGAGAGTGTGTCCTATCCTCCCCCACTTACTGAGGGTGTGTCCTATCCTCCCCCACTTATTGAGGGTGTGTCCTATCCTCAACACTTACTGAGGGTGTGTCCTATCCTCCTCCACATACTGAGGGTGTGTCCTATCCATCCCCACTTACTGAGGGTGTGTTCTATCCTCCTCCACATACTGAGGGTGTGTTCTATCCTCCCCAACTTACTGAGAGTGTGTCCTATCCTCCCCCACTTACTGAGAGTGTGTCCTATCCTCCCCCACTTACTGAGGTTGTGTCCTATCCTCCCCCACTTACTGAGGGTGTGTCCTATCCTCAACACTTACTGAGGGTGTGTCCTATCCATCCCCACTTACTGAGAGTGTGTCCTATCCTTCTCCACATACTGAGAGTGTGTCCTATCCTCCCCCACTTACTGAGGGTGTGTCCTATACTCCCCCACTTACTGAGGGTGTGTCCTATCCTTCTCCACATACTGAGAGTGTGTCCTATCCTCCCCCACTTACTGAGGGTGTGTCCTATACTCCCCCACTTACTGAGGGTGTGTCCTATCCTCCCCCACTTACTGAGGGTGTGTCCTATCCTCCCCCACTTACTGAGGGTGTGTCCTATCATCTCCCACTTACTGAGGGTGTTACCTATCCTCCCCCACTTACTGAGGGTGTGTCCTATCTTCCCCCACTTACTGAGGGTGTGTCCTATCCTCCCCCACTTACTGAGGGTGTGTCCTATGCTCCTCCACATACTGAGGGTGTGTCCTATCCTCAACACTTACTGAGGGTGTGTCCTATCCATCCCCACTTACTGAGGGTGTGTCCTATCCATCCCCACTTACTGAGAGTGTGTCCTATCCTCCCTCACTTACTGAGGGTGTGTCCTATCCTCCTCCACATACTGAGGGTGTGTCCTATCCATCCCCACTTACTGAGGGTGTGTCCTATCCATCCCCACTTACTGAGGGTGTGTCCTATCCATCCCCACTTACTGAGAGTGTGTCCTATCCTCCTCCACATACTGAGAGTGTGTCCTATCCTCCCTCACTTACTGAGGGTGTGTCCTATCCTCCCTCACTTACTGAAGGTATGTCCTATCCAACCCCATTGTCATGAAAATAGAAGAGAAAAAGACTTCAACTACTTCATTTGTCCTAAAGAGACATTCTTTACATTGTGCTGTAGTTCACACATAATGAGACTGCTGTCTTCAGCCCAACCTATCCATCTTCAGCATAACAAATTTGGGGGACCTGGTTCATCTGTCTTTCCTCTTCTATCCCTATTTTCTTTATCTTTTTCTTCTGTGTTTGTCCTGAAAAGGACATTGTTTTGTAGTTTACAGCGAGGCTGCGACTATCTATGCTTTTCAGCATGACACATCCGTTTTCAGTGGGCTTTTTTGGGTACTGGGTTTGCCTTCCCACTTAGCCAGACAACACTGGCACAGTCTGTTTCCAGGGCTGTTACTTGGAGGCAGAAAAAGGTCTTAGCTCTGGTTCGCCGATTCTGATACAAACTGCGCGTCACTTCCCTAATCCCAGTCTCACTTCTCTCTTCCCAGCCTCACACTTCCCTCTTCCTTACCTCACAAACTGCTTCCCTTATCCCAGCCTCACAAACTGCTTCCCTCATCCCAGCCTGACACACTTACTGCTTCCTTCATTCCAGCCTCACACACTGACTGCTTCCCTCATCTCATCCTCACACACTGACTGCTTCCCTCATCTCATCCTCACACACTGACTGCTTCCCTCATCTCATCCTCACACACTGACTGCTTCCCTCATCTCATCCTCACACACTGACTGCTTCCCTCATCTCATCCTCACACACTGACTGCTTCCCTCATCTCATCCTCACACACTGACTGCTTCCCTCATCTCATCCTCACACACTGACTGCTTCCCTCATCTCATCCTCACACACTGACTGCTTCCCTCATCTCATCCTCACACACTGACTGCTTCCCTCATCTCATCCTCACACACTGACTGCTTCCCTCATCTCATCCTCACACACTTACTGCTTCCTTCATCCCAGCCTCACGCACTGACTGCTTCCCTCATATCAGCCTCACACTGACTGCTTGCCTTATACCAGCCTTACAAACTGCTTTTCTCATCCCAGCCTCACAAACTGCTTCTCATCCCAGCCTCACACTTCCCTCTTCCCAGCCTCACACTTCCCTCCTCCCAGCCTCATATTTCCCTCTTCCCAGCCTCAAAAACTGCTTCCCTCATCCCAGCCTCACACACTGACTGCTTCCCTCATGCCAGCCTTACACACTGACTGCTTCCCTCATACCAGCCTCACACACTGACTGCTTCCCTCATACCAGCCTCACACACTGACTGCTTCCTTCATCCCAGCCTCACACAATGACTGCTTCCCTCATGCCAGCCTCACACACTGACTGCTTCTCTCATCCCAGCCTCACACACTGCTTCCCTCTTCCCAGCCTCACACACTGCTTCTCTCAACCCAGGCACACAAATTAATTCCCTCTTACCAGCCTCACACATTGCTTATCTCTTTCAAGCCTCACACACTGCTTCCCTCTTTCCAACCTCACTCACTGCTTCCCTCTTCCCAGCCTCACACACTGCTTCTCTCGTCCCAGCCTCACACACTGCTTCTCTCATCCTAGCCTCACACTTTCCTCATCCCAGCCTCACACTTCCCTCTTCCCAGCCTCACACTTCCCTCTTCCCAGCCTCACACTTCCCTCTTCCCAACCTCACAAACTGCTTCCCTCATCCCAGCCTCACACACTGACTGCTTCCCTCATGCAAGCCTCACACATTGACTGCTTCCCTCATACCAACCTCACACACTGACTGCTTCCCTCATCCCAGCCTCACAAACTGCTTCCCTCATCCCAGCCTCACACACTGACTGCTTCCCTCATGCAAGCCTCACACATTGACTGCTTCCCTCATACCAACCTCACACACTGACTGCTTCCCTCACACCAGCCTCACAAACTGCTTTCCACATCCCAGCCTCACACACTTCCTTCTTCCCAGCCCCACCCTTTCTCTTCTGTTAGCCATGCCTGCTTTTTGAAGTCCTTGTGCCAGTATTGCTGTCAGAGTCGTATGACCTCTCACAAAACTCCCTGTCAGATGTGAAGTCCAGAGACAAGGAGATTGTCACCTCACTGTGTGAAGATTGGGACTGAGTTGGTTGTGGGCGATGGTTGTCTGAAAAAACAAAAACATATTGGTTAGATAACAAAGACAATGTCAGAGAGGTCTTTATTCATAGATTTTCTGTCCATCCTAATTAATTTTCTTTCCACTTATGCTGTTAAGCATCATGGGGAGCTTAAGTCGTCTGTCTTGCGCCAAGTGTGTTGCATCGGTCAATGTGAGCCTACGCTATTCACAGGAAGTCTGTGTGTGTAATTTTCCTCGGAATTCGGAGAACACACGATCTGCTCTTCATGTGTTATAGAATACATGTTGTTTGATAGGACGTCACTACAGATTGAGCACCGTCCTTGGTTGATGTGCACGACCTACTTGGAAATTGCGTCCATTTTCATTGCATGCCACGACTGGAATCTCCCCTCAGTCATGGGTTAAGGGTCCATCAGCTAGACCTACATATGTGGGCGCTGGTCAGCAGCAGCGTCTTCTAGTCTACGCGTGGGGGCTGCTGCTGTCGAGAGGTACGCCATTTACCTCTCAAATCGTCAAGGAAACGGTGGACGATCAACTCCCACAAGTTTCAAGCGACCCCTGCTCTCACACATTGTTTGACCTGAATGCCTGCATCTTGAGCTACTTCCAGTCGACTTGATTGTATGTCTTGCCACTGGTTCCCGGTAACTCAGGACGAGAGAGTCAGATTGATGTCCAGCCCAGCTTCTTTCTCACTATAATCCAAATTCAGTGCAAGTTACATCTTCAGGACGAGGTCAGTCTGATGATAGCGCCATCTTCGCTTGCGATGGGCAACTTACTTACTAACTTAAGCCATCAGTGGAAGTTGATGAGGGTGCATTCTCATGAGATGACTGAACCAACTTATTTTCTGCCTAAAAATGTATTCTGCACAAGACGATAACACCGAAGACCTTCCTCAAACACTTCATTTCACGTCAAAATTCTGCTCTCATGTGCTCTGGACAGAGGCCATATTTAGCACTGGTAACACAGAGTTGGCATAAATAATACTGTTTATCAACTGTTGCTTTGTTGCCAAACTAAAGCTTGGTTGCTTTCTGACACCTAGTCTCAATTTTCCTGTCGATTCTATCACCTGCCAAAAAAATACTGCTCAAATACTTGCTCAATAGTCACAATGGTCCCCAAAAACATAAAAACAAAAATTATACAACCTATCTGTAGCATTCAATGAGACCAATGAATGAAAATACAGACAATGCCTGCCCACTGCATGGAAATAATGAGATAAATAAGTGCTACTTAACCTTGTCAATGCAATATCTCGTAACTCTGGACCAAGAATCTCTGGAAAAACACTCCTCTCTTCTTATCACACACTCTTGTTTCATTTTACTCTGTCCTTCTTCTTCTTCTTCTGCGTACACAGTCAGACAGTAACCATTATTTTTTCGAGAAAAGCGGCGGTCATCCTGAGGCTCTCGCCACTGCCATAGAGCTTGTCTTGCAGTTCCACTGGTAATGGCCACATCTGCTCTCTCTGATCCTCGTATGTCGGGCAGTTCTGTAGCAGATGTTCAGTGGTCATTTTACCAGTACCGCACGGGCATTCGTCGGTACACCCTATCTTCAATTTGTTGAATAGGTGGTACCTCAGTCTGTTGTGGCCAGTGCGAAGTCTGAAGACAACGACCTGCTCTCTTCGGTTCAACTGGTAATAGGCATCGTTTTTGGTGTAACCAGTATGTTCGGTTTCCCATTTGGTCATGTATCTGGCTTTGATAAGCCGTTTTGACTCTTCGTACGTCATTCTGGTATCTGTTTGTGGTAGTCTTGCACCTTCTTTTGCCAGTCTGTCTGCCTCCTCGTTGCCTTGGATGTTGCAGTGTGACGGGACCCACTGTACCACTACCCTTTTTGGTGCGGACTGCTGGCACAGTTTGCAGAGTGCTGCTCTTAAGTCATTAAGCTCAGTGTTTTTCTGGCTTTTTAGCGCTGTGACTACGGCGAGAGCATCTGTCAGCAGGACTATATGGCTCTCATTTTCACTGTATGTCACCATTTCTTCCACTGCCGCCCTCAGTGCCTCTGCCTCCGCTCTGAAATTGCTTGTGTACTTACCAGTAGCGAATGACAGTGTTATTTTTCTGCCATTTGGTAGGTTCAGGAATGCTCCTGCCCCTCCGTTCTGTGTAGTGTTTGTTACAGAACCGTCGGTGTATGCATGGGTCCAGTCCATGCTTGGGTAGCTTTTCGTTATGAAGCTTAGGGTAGTGTCTCTCCTTTCTTTTTCAGTCTGGCAGTTTTTGTTTGCAATACCTGGTATATTTTCTACCACCTCTGGAAATATATCCTGCCTCCAGATAGGTTTTCGTACAGTAGTGATGGGTTTTGGTGTTGTTAGTGCGTTTATGGGATCTTCGTGCATCTTTGCTTTGGCTATTTCTGCAAAGTTTCTCCGCTTTAGTTTCCCATTTCCCAAATTGTTTAGTCTCTGGTACATTGGGTGGTCCGTCAGTCTTCGGAGTTTCTCTGACTGCAGCTGGGCTCTGCAGTCTCTTCTATCGGTCATGGATTGCAGTTTTGTAATCTTTTCAAGTTCTACAATTGGCGTTGACTTCATGCCTCCTGTTATAACTCTCATGGCTTGGTTTTGAAGTTTGCTAACTTTATCGAAGTTCGCCTTCGCTGCTGTTGTCCATGCCGCAATGCCATACTCTAGAACTGGTCTCACTCTTCCAGTGTACAGTTTCTTTAGTATGCCTTCGTCTGCTCCCCAGCTTGTGCCAGCAAGTTTCCTCATGATTGCCATTCTTTCTCTGGCTTTCATTCGGTTTCTCTCAATCTGACTTTTCCATGTCATGCGCCGATCAAATGTGACTCCCAGATAGGTTGGGTTGTCGTTTGGCTGCAGGATTTTGCCATTTAGAATTAATTTGGTACTTTGGGGTTTTAATGAAAGCATTTTACTCTGTCCAACATTCACTCTTGCACAACTTTCACACGCGCCCTTAGGGTGAGGTCCTTCCATTGCACTTTGGATGGGCTGGGAGAGTGCACAAATCTAGCATAGGTACATACAGACGCACACATGCATCCAAGCACCTGTTTATGCGTCTTAATATTGCACAATTGACTACGGTCTAGGGTGGAATAAGCGCGCCTCTGCCAGTAGAAACTAGTGAGGCAAACACGTAAAGTAAAAAGAAAAACAAAATTGCGATAGATCGCCAGGAATCAGGGCATCAAGAACAGATGGGCGAAGTGTATCACCCTACAGGATGAACACATCAAGGTCACCAATTTCCAGGCAAGTACCTCAACTCCTTTGTTTCATGCTAAAGTGTCAAACATTTTGCCCATCCCTCGTGCCTGTCCATTATGCTGTCATCTGACAACGAGCTAAAACTCTTAATGACACTTTTCTACTTCTTCTTTCTTCTTAAAACCTATAGCATTACTGCCGTAGGGGAGTGAGGTGTTAGTGATCTAACATTTCAAAGGCTCGGGTTAAATGAGGGCGGTAGCCAACTTCTCTCCCTTGCCGCTTTTACTTCCCGGACTGAACCGGTATCCATTTAAGGCTGGGTCGACCCGAGAGCTGTTGCGGCCTGAAAAAACACTTCCGCCTCAACTGGTGAATGAACACAGGACCACTCAGATGCGAAGCCAGCGCGCTAACCACTACGCTACGCGGCACTTTAGACAGTATGAAATGGAACAGTGAAATAGAATAATAAAAGCAAGCAGCTGCACAGTGTTGGGAGTGAAGAAAGGCATTAACACACAGACTAGCATGTGCTCATCCATTCAGAATGTATAAGAAGTTCTTCCACTTTTTTTTCCGTAAATCACCTTATATTTTTACAAATATCCTTCATAACACATGACTATACTATTCTTTAAGCTATTCATAACTATACCTTCATTTTATCTTCAGCAGGTTGCTGTTGTTGTTGCTAAATGCCCATGATGAGTATGCTTACCCTTTATGAGTCCTGAAAAGAGTATTAAGTGGTGGGTTATAGTAGCTTGCTTCACATCTCAAACATGCTGATGAAGGTAGACAGGGGTCCTCCAGACGGTTTGGTTATGCTATACACTGTTTCATTTAACCTTGTCCAACAAGCACACTCCTACACAACTTTCACCCACATCCTCAGGGTGAGGCCCTTCCATTGCATTTTGGTTGGGTTGATCTCTGAGAGCGCCGTAACTAGCATAGGTACATACAGACACACACACGCATCCAAGCACTGGTTAATACGTCCTGATATCACCTAAAAGGCTGCGGCCTGGAGTGGAAAAGGACGTGCCTCCACGAGTAGAGTAAAAGTAAAGTAAAGTAACCCATAGCATTACTGCCGTAGGGATGTGAGGTGTTAGCGATCTCACATTTCAAAGGCTCAGTTATATGAAGGCGGTAGCCATCTCCTCTCCCTCACCGCTTTTACTTCCCAGCCTGAACCGGTACCCATTTTAGGCTGGGTCGACCCGGAGCCGTTGCGGTCTGAAAAAACATTACCCCCTCAACTGGGGAATGAACCCAGGACCACTCAGATGCGAAGCCACTGCGCTACGCGGCTCCCAGTAGAGTACAGAGAGGCAAACACTTTACAAAAAAAAAAAACAACCCAAAAAATAACAGAACTGCAGGTCGCCTAGGACGCTGCCATCAGATGTGGTCATGGACATGGTTATTTGATGCGATGGGCCCTAGATGCCCAAGCGTACTATTGATTTGGTGCAGATACCCATTACAAAAGTTTAAACCTTCATCATTTTGCTCTTTATTGTTCCTCATGTTACAGAGTTATACAATAGGATGGATATCACATTGGAATATTAAAAGGTAATACAATTAATGAAAATAAGGTAACAAATTAAAACCTTTAGCACGCCAGGCGTTTTTTGAAAAAATTTGACCTAATTAATTTTCTTAATTTCTCGCTATGGTAGTCGTTTTAGAAAATTTTTAATTTTTATGTTTGTTTGTCAATAAATATGATTTTCTGGCGTGTAGACACACAATAGCATAACGAACATGTGGGTGTTATTGTTGTTGTTGTGTGTTTGTTAGTTTTTGAGATTCAAAAAGATGAAGTTGAAAATGTATGAAAATCTAGGAAAAAATTTGGACTCGACCACTAGGCCTAGTTGCTTCGATAGAAAACCATGGAAACCACAACAACGTATCGATACTGTGTTTACAATATCGACACAACTGTTAGTTTCCAATTCAAACGTAGTTCTTTCATTTAAACAAACAAAATAAACAGATCTACTCGATAAAGATCTTTCCCAACAACCTACTTCCCCTTTCGCAAAAAGTCGGCTTGCTCCAAACGGCGAATTCAAAATTAAAACTGTTCAAAAGCCATTTGTAATCAAACATACGATACTTTAACCGGCAAAATATCGTGTATATATGGAGGGCGTATTCAGCAGTAAAAAATGGCTGTCGGGAGTGACTCCATTAAAAAAAAACAAATTTTTTTCCGTACACCGTTTTTGTAGGCCTAGTTGGTTAGAAGGGATCGGACATAGCGTGCTTAAGGTTAAGAAAACTGCAGAATAATTTTTATCCTCGCTTCAAAATAAAAAAAATTATTTACAATTTTATTACACCAAAGCAAGTTTTTCAGTTCAATAGTCAATATCTCAAAGTTGCCTATACTCACCTTTTGATTTCAAGTCCTCGTATAATGCATCAGAAGAATCCTGTTTGGATGAGCTGCTGTATTCGTAAGGTGGTGGACGCTCTGTCAAACTAATGGCAATGCAAAGATGGTTATTTGATACTAAAAATTATGTTTTTGGTAATATTAATAATCGCCAGAACTCATTTTCAATAAAGTGAAATTCATAGAAGATGTATTTATAGAAGGGACGAGATTCAAGTTATCTTTAAATCATAGCCTCTAGCGGTAAAAACCCAGCATAGTGTCTTCTTGTGGCAAGACTATTCCTGTTAACTGGAGAGAGCGAGATGATTGTCTCTGGCATTCTAAAATCAAGATGCTCCTTGTATATGAAGCCCATGGCAGTAATTCACTTATGCTAAGAGAAAACCTCGGCTTTAAAAGAACTCTTCACCACAGAACAACACGGAGAGAGTCTAACATCTGGTCAGGCAAAAAATACTGATCATACTATTTTAGTCAGAAACATACTGACCTCAGTCCTATGCTACTGACCTAAATTCCATGTAGTTCTTTCTGGAAACAGGTTGTTTCATGGCAGTCTAACAAGGTGGGGATCGACACTGTGATCCCTATACTGGTGAGCCTAGTGAGGAGCCTTACATTGTACTACAGCCAGGAGGACCACGGTTCACCCTTTCAAGTATGCCTCAGAATGTTAGGGGAACCACTGTAACCCACCACCAAAGAAAGTTGTCAAGAGTAACTAACTCAGGTGCGAGTGGTATTAGCAACAGCAACGTCTAGACGTCATTTTTAATAACATGAAGACCGAGAAGAAGATGAAGAAGATTTCAAATTACCTGCTGTCTTATGGGTAGTCTGTTGACAGCCAAAGGTTAGGAGAAGTTAATAAAAAATTGTTTAAACAATGCCGCTAGTGGATGAGCCTGAAGAAAGGACACAGGCACTTTTGTCCAACTGTAAAATGCAGGACAATGTATTTTACGTAAAACGAGCTGATAAATATTTTCCTTAAAATTAAATTGTAGGAATATATGTACTTAACTAGACATCAAAGATGTTCGGAAGATGGCAGAGGTGGGAGAAATGGCTAAATATTGAGAGTATTTCAAAGCAGGTGTGGTGAGAGCAACATTCTGTGAAGGATGTGCTACATGATAGTGATGATGATGAACTAAGCAAGTGATTCAAAGGTTGACTTTGGGGATGGTGTGGGCTAGTGGTTAAGTGACACGGCTCACAAACCGAAGCTGCTGGGTTCGCTCCCCATCACAGCACCGTCCATTACCCCGAGGAAGCTAACCCTTAGAATATGCAGGAGGAAACAGACCCTTACATAAAATGAATGCCAAAGTCAGATGCACTGAGCCGACAGGCGCAAAAATAAAAACAGTGCAACACACACAGCCTTGATGAATAGAGAAATAAGCCAACCAAAAAAAATAAGAACAAAAATTGTAAAGTTCACCACATAGAACAGCACTGGGCAAGAGTCCCTTATTCAACATATTTGTGTATCCCTCCCCCTACTTTGATTTTGTCCTAATTTCTTTATATATTTCACAAGTTCTTTTCTTGAACAAAACTCTTTGCTATTTTTCAATAGTGTATTTCATTATATTTCAAATTGAAATATTCATTATAATGAGCATTACAAATGATAAAGAATAAAATAGCCTAGTGAATTTGATTGATTTTCAAATAAATGGTAAATAAAACTGCCTTAAAATGAATACAATTTTCTTTCATTCTACTCTACGTATTTTATGGAAACTCTTCTAGCAATCAGATCTGTCCAATTTGGCTTAGCTTGGCTTCGTTCGTTCTCAATCTCCGACTACCAAACCCTGAAAGGGCTTAAGTAGTAGAATGTAGTCCTGAGAATGGAATGCGTTGTGTCGTAGTTTACAGCTTGACTACGATATTTGCACCTTTCGGTCCAACACATCTGACTTCAGCAAGAATTTTTTGAGTACCGGGTTAGCATTCCCTCTTCGATCCCTTCTCATTAGCCAGTCTGCTCTGCTGCAGCCTGTTATCCAGGATCACTGCGTGGAGGTGTAGAAGGGTCTTGGCAGCTTTGGTTTCTGGCCCTGATGCTAGCAGTCAGCTATGGGTCGCTGACCACTGCAGCTCATGCGCTGCCCAGCATCTTGATTCCTGTCCAATTTCATTCCTTTATTATGTGTCCTAGCTAAAGCCACTAACCTTCTTGAAGCTTATTATGTGTCCTAGCTAAAGCCACTAACCGTCTTGAAACTTATTATGTGTCCTAGCTAAAGCCACTAACCGTCTTGAAGCTTATTGTTATTATGTGTCCTAGCTAAAGCCACTAACCGTCTTGAAGCTTATTATGTGTCCTAGCTAAAGCCACTAACCGTCTTGAAGCTTATTATGTGTCCTAGCTAAAGCCACTAACCGTCTTGAAACTTATTATGTGTCCTAGCTAAAGCCACTAACCGTCTTGAAGCTTATTTTGTGTCCTAGCTAAAGCCACTAACCGTCTTGAAACTTATTATGTGTCCTAGCTAAAGCCACTAACCGTCTTGAAGCTTATTATGTGTCCTAGCTAAAGCCACTAACCGTCTTGAAACTTATTATGTGTCCTAGCTAAAGCCACTAACCGTCTTGAAGCTTATTATGTGTCCTAGCTAAAGCCACTAACCGTCTTGAAGCATCACTGCAGTGCTCAAGCAAACAGCTCAGCTGACAGATAAACTTGAGGACCCCTTTCATGTCTCGCGCCATAGCTAGTGTTTCCTGGTTGTGGATCAAAGAAAAGTGAAACACGAATTTCATGTCATTCCTACATGCAAATCATTAGACACATTATCACATATATTATTAATCCAGTTTATTTTTGTCATAAAGCAATATTTTACCTTCCATGTACATTCCTCTTTTTCTTCTTTCTTCATTTTCAATCTCCTACTACCAAGTCCTGAAAATGGCTTTGCAAGGATGCTGTCCGGAGAACGAAATTCATTGTGTCGTAGTTTATTGCGATATTTGTCCCTTTCAGTCCAATGTATTCGACTTCAGCAAGGGGTTTTTGGTACTGGGTTAGCCTTCCGTCTTCAATCCCTCTACTTAGTCAGTCTGCTCTGTTGCAGGCTGTTATCTAGGATCACCACATGAAGGTGTAGAAGGCAACTCTGGTTCGCTGGCCCTGACGCTAGCAGTCAGCTATGGGTTTCTGACCGCTGAAGCTCATGCCCTGCTCAGCATCGCTGTAGATAAGTTACATGTAGTCTTTACTGACAAGATGGTCACTGATCATGTTCGCTTTCTTTACCAATGTGTATTCCCTACATAAATTGTCAGGTTTCAAGTGTCATCATACAATTTATTCTTCAATTTGGTTGGGGAGGACCGTGTTGTTATTCTTCTTCTTTCTTTGTCGATTATATCACCTGAGTCCACTTTTGTATTTCCGAGTCTTTAATTAGGTTCTATAATTATCGGAAAATAGTACCCTTAATTTGCGTTATTTATTAATGGGCATCAAATGGGGGAGTATATATTTTAACTTGATTATGTCCCTTTGAATTTTTTTATTGTTTCGCTGCCGTTGATTTGGCCCCTTTGTCTGTCATCATATATTGAAAATAATGTAAATGTCTATTAATAGTTACAATATATTAAAAATCCATTAGTGCATTTATATAAAACTATTAAGTTCCAACATGGTTGTATTATACTCAATATTGTAAATTAATTATTACGTTATTTGCATTTATTTATACATTAAGCTATTATTAAAAGTTAAGATCTATATATAGCTACATTCTCAGAAAGACGGCTTCTGCAGAGAAACCTACGATAATTAAGATCATACTTTTAGGGATCATTTCTAAAGTGTGCCTTGCCGAGACGTCGAGTAAATCTGGACGGTTCAGAAACCACGATGACGAGATTCGGTCACTTCCTCTGAGCGTGAAGCTGGCTCTAGGTCCACCATTGCTCTTGTGGTGGACCAAAGGGCTATTGAGGATCGTTCCATTCCTCCATTTGTGGGGAGTAGGAGGAGGGAGTGGCAATCTGAGTGGATTTTATTATATAATTATGAATGACTGGGTTACTGTTGTGGTGGTCTTTACCAGAACGTGTTTCCTCTGAATCTATTAAATAATTATGAGGGGGATCAAGATGCTCAGCAGGGTGTTTGCAGTCACTCCCCAAACTGGACCATGAAACGGTGGAAGATTGAATGATATAAACTCGTGCTAATAAATAGGCCAGATGGGCTGCAGTGATCAGCGGACCCATATCTGACTGCTAGAATCAGGACCAGAGCTGCCAAGACCCACCTCCACCCGGTGATCCTGGTTTACAGACTGGCTTAGGAAAAGGGATCAAAGAGGGGATGCTAACTGATCCTGGATAACAGGCTGCAGCAGAGCAGACTGGCTAAGGAGAAGGGATCGAAGAGGGAATGCTAACCCAGTACTCAAAAAATGTTTGCTGAAATCGGATGTGTTGGACCAAAAGGTGCAAATATCACTGTAAACTGTGACATACCGTTCTCTACTACTTGAGCTCTGTCAGGGTTTGGTAGCGGGAGATTGAGAATGAACGAAGCCAAGCCAAATACTTGTGATATGTTGTCGGCATTGTAAGCTTCCAATCGTATTTTCGGTTTCTTAGTCGACCTGTA
This sequence comes from Ariolimax columbianus, assembly GCA_036924085.1. Taxonomy (NCBI): domain Eukaryota; kingdom Metazoa; phylum Mollusca; class Gastropoda; order Stylommatophora; family Arionidae; genus Ariolimax; species Ariolimax columbianus. The sequence goes on along the minus strand of JAVGWX010000005.1, from coordinate 21,562,328 downwards.
CTTCTACAGAGACAAGGTCCCCTGCTTAGCATGACAGGCCTTGAGCAGCTTTAATACTCTGCTAGCGTGTGGCTGAATAGTTTCGAGGCCTGCCTGTCGACAAGGAGGGTAGCGGTTCGAATCCCCGGTATGGCGTGTTCTTTTTCTGTTAGGGGTGAAATAAACAAACATAGCCAGCACACGACGTAGCGACAGCAGTGGTGAAGCAATCTATAGTCCTCAGCCTCCAAAACCCCTCGACTACAGCAATGGGGAAAATGTCCTATGACAGTTTTTTTATTTTAATACTTCGCTGCGTTGGGAGGGTGGTTAACCGATGTGTGAGTCCATCCAAACACTAGATCAAAGTAGACCCACAGATTGTTAGGCGCCATCTATGTTGCTCTAAACAAACGACGTAACCATGGCCGGTGTTATGCCATATCGCACAGTTAGTCGCCTCTTATGACATGCTCTCTGTGGGGCGGTAGTGTTATTCTTGTCATACACAACGACACCAGCAGACTACTCGAGTATCTGACCATTTATATATATTTTTTTAACCAAATATATTAAGAGTATCGATAAATTACTGCAGATGCTTTCTGACACCTAGTCTCAATTTCCCTGCCGTCTGCCAAAAAAATTCTACTCAAATACTTGAATTCATCAGTCAAAAAAGCCAGAAAAATACTGAACTTAATGATTTAAGAGCAGTACTCTGTCAACTATGCCAGCAGTCCGCACCAAAAAGGGTAGTGGTACAGTGGGTTCCATCCTACTGCAACATCCAGGGCAACGAGGAGGCAGACAGACTGGCAAAAGAAGGTGCAAGACTACCACAACCAGATACTAGTATGACATACGAAGAGTCAAAACGGCTTATTAGAGCTAGATACATGACCAAATGGGAAACCGAACATACTGGCTACACAAAAAAACGATGCCTATTACCAGTTGAACAGAAGAGAGCAGGTCGTGGTCTTCAGACTTCGCACTGGCCACAACAGACTGAGGTACCACCTATTCAACAAATTGAAGATAGGTGGCACTGACGAATACCCGTGTGGTACCGGGAAAATGACAGCTGAGCATTTGCTGCAAAACTGCCCGACATACGAGGATCAGAGAGAGCAGATGTGGCCATCACCAGTGGCAACACTAGACAAGCTCTATGGCAGTGTCGACAGCCTCAGGATGACCGCTGCTTTTTTCGAAAAAATAAAGGTTGACATCTGACAGCGCACGATGAAGAAGAAGAAGAATTCATCAGTCACAATGGTCCCCAAAAACATTTTTTTTAAATTATACAACCTATCTGTAGCATTCAATGAGACCAGCAGTCAATCCCTGCCCACTGCATGTACATGGATATGATGAGACAGATAAGTGTAGCCTAAACGTTTCTATGTGATGGAGTCCCAGGAATCTGGGCATCAGGAAGGTGAAGAACAGATGGAAGAAGTGATGAATACATAAAGACGGACTAAAGTTCACACCAACTTCCAGGCAAGTACCTTGACTCTTTCGTGCTAAAGTGTAACATTTTTCTACTATCCCTGTATCTGTCTATTCTGCTGTCATCTTGGCTTCGTTCATTCTCAATCTCCCACTACCAAAACCTGAAAGGGTTTAAGTAGCAGAATGGAGTCCAGAGAACGGAATGCGTTGTGTCGTAGTTTACAGCTTGACTGCCATATTTGCACCTTTCGGTCCAACACATCCGACTTCAGCAAGCATTTTTTGAGTACCGGGTTAGCATTCCCTCTTCGATCCCTTCTCCTTGGCCAGTCTGCCCTGCTGCAGCCTATTATCCAGGATCACCGCGTGGAAGTGTAGAAGGGTCTTGGCAGCTTTGGTTCGCTGGCCCTGACACTAGCAGTCAGCTATGAGTCGCTGACCACTGCAGCTCATGCGCTATTCAGCACCTTGATCCCCTGCTTTCATCTGAGAACAAGCTAAAACTCTCAATGACACTATATACAGCAATGTCTAAGCAGTAGTGATAGTTTATCTTAGATTGTAATAATATAGCCAATTAATAAATTTTCCAACAAAAATCAGAAATAAAATGCTAAAGTTCAACAACAAAAAAGAGCCACATTCGCTAAACCAATAATAAATCAACAAACACCAGAAAGGCAATGCAACAGTACAGTCACTACTTAAACTAAAGTAGCAACAAAATGGAACGCACCAAACAAAATGTCATGGCTAAAAGACAACTACCAGACCTTAAGTCTACCCACACATTGCCATTCACATTTCTGTCGACATAGAAGAGTCTTCATTTTCATGGTCAGTTCACACACTCTCTTTCTTTTCTCTGGTTCTGATGCTGACTAAAGACAGAAATAAAACAAACACATAGATAAATGTAAGGCTTAATACACGGATGCAATAGATATTCTTATGCCATTGTGACTTACATCTTGACTAACTCCTTAAGGTTCCTTTCGAGAAGTAGGGCTGCAAAAGATGACCTCAGCAGATTTCTATTTTGAGCTCTGTCAATGAAACTCCAGCAACCCTTGTCTCGTATAGGTCCTTGTCCTGGTTGATTGCCTGAATGATCTCAGCAGATTTCTATTTTGAGCTCTGTCAATGAAACTCCGACAACCCTTGTCTCATATAGGTCCTTGTCCTGGTTGATTGCCTGAGCAGAAGATTTGTCTGCGACTTACCTTTCATTAGCTAATTTTTATCAGATAATATCATGGACCTCAGTATTTCTCTTATTTCCCTTCCACTACAATTTCTGTAACACTCCCGTTTCGATGGATTTGGGACGTTAGTCCTAACACAAACCTCAAAATTAGTCTTTAGTTCTGCCAAAGACAGATGTGTCGGATCGAAAGATGCAAATATCGCAGTCAAGCTGTAAACTAGCGACACAACGTATTCCGTTCTCCAGACTACATCTTGCTACTTGCAAAGCCCGTTCAAAAATTTGCATTTCTCTTTATTGTGTATCATCTACGTTAAATGTTTTCTTTTTGAAACATTTCAAACCTATTATGCCAATCTTAGGGTCAGATCAGGTCATCCTGCAAACCAGTGAGGTCGTTGGGGCACATATAAAGACATCTTCACAACCCCAAGCCCTCCCTCTCTGTCAACAGCCTCTGTCTGTGCTTCTTCTGGTCGGAGATTGGTCCATTCTTTTATGTTGTACTCCCACCTCTTTTTTGGATGACCTCTTTGTCGTCTGCCATGCACCTTTCCATGCAGGATCGTATTTGCAAGACCATTTGATCTCGATGTGTGACCGTACCAAGCGAGTTTCGTTCTTTTGACAGTTGCCAAGAGGTCTTCAAGAAGCCCTTTTGCTGTTGTAATTCTTTCTCATATTTTCTCATTTGTAATTCGATCTTTATACGTGACATTTAGAAGTCTTCGGTGACGTTTCATCTTCAAGGCCTGTATCCACCGCTGCAGGTCAGCTGTAATTGCCCATGTCTCACGCGCATAGAGGAATATTGACAGGACAAATGTACGCATTAATCTGATATTCGTGCATAGTGCTAACCATTTATCTTGCCAGATTTTGTTAAGCCGTGCAAGCGCAGCTTTTGTCTGTACTATTCTGGCCAAAACCTCACATTTTGACCCTTCATCACTGACAATCGAACCCAGATATTTAAAACAGTCAACCACTTTGAGTTCCTGGCCATTAGCTTTTATCCTGCTGTTGAAGCCCTAGGCGTTGTTGGTCATTAATTTTGTCTTTCCAGCATTTATCTCCATACCATAGTCAAGTGCTGTTTCATCGAGCCTTCTGACCCATTCCTGGAGTTCTGCTTTAATGCCCACCAACCCGTCGATATTGTCTGCAAAATGAAGGTTTGTAATCGTTTGGCCCCCTAACTTGACAATCTAGAAATAAATTATTTACTTTTTAAATACATTACAAGAATTGAACCAGCTGTATACCTATTTCACATGTGCAGCAATCAAGGCTGAATTTTAAGTAGCAATGAACAGGACCAAAATACTATGCCAAGCATATGGTAATAATCACTAACAAGGTTTGTGAATGGAGCTAGTAATTTCACCATGTTAATTACATTTCTACTGAAACTGCCACTGTTAGTTGTTAGTTGCCCATTGCAAGCAAAGATGGCGACAGCATCAGACATGTTTATTTAGATGTGACTACATATGACTGCACAGTTCAATCTGAGCATGACAAACTTTACCGTACGTAGGGCATACGTGAACTGCATTTGTATTTGGGCAGCCTTGCATTCTTTCCTTTCGTGCAGCTCGCTTTTCCTGCGCCTCCGTAATGGTCCTCTGTTCAGTGGAGCAAGCACCTTGTGTGATGGCAGTGTACCAGGCTGAGTCTCTCCCTGCTGAGAACTACATAGTTGAGTTCTCTATCCTGCCAACCGATCCTGAGCAGTCAGCAACTACCATTATAAGAGTATATGGAGCAGCGCATGAGATGTAGTGGTCAGCGACCCATAGCTGACTGCTAGCATCAGGGCCAGCGAACCAGAGCTGCCAAGACCCTTCTATACCTCCACGCGGTGATCCTGGATAACAGACTGCAGCAGGGCAGACTGGCTATGGAGAAGGGATCAAAATGGGAATGCGAACCCGGTACTCAAAAAATGTTTGATGAAGTCAGATATGTTGGACCAAAAGGTGCAAATATCGCAGTTAAGCTGTAAACTACGACACAACGCATTCCGTTCTCTGGACTTCTGCTACTTAAGCCCTTTCAGGGTTTGTTAGCGGGAGATTGAGAACGAACGAAGCTAAGCCATAAGAGTATATCAAGTGATTTGGGGACATGTTTTCTGCAAGTTCGCCCAAATGCTGTGGTGGTGGTGGTTCAGTTCTCCTACAGTAGAAGAATGAGAAGGTTTGAAATTAAAAACTTACAATTTCTCCAGAAATGTAAAATGCCGTGCTATGTTATGCAAGTTGTTAGTTTCATTGCTAAGTACTTCAAGAGTGTCCTAATGATATCACAGTGCAGATTTGTCACATGACAACATCATAACTATTTTTTTTCTTCTTCTTTGTCGATCTTTCTCAAACTCCTGCTACCAAGCCCTGAAAAGGGACTTTACAAGTAGCAGGATGTGGTCCGAAGTATGGAATACGCTGTGTTGTAGTTTACAGCTTGGCTGGCATGTCTGCATCTTTCGGTCCAACACATCTAACTTCGGCTTGCCCTTTTTTGGTGCCATGTTAGCCTTTCCTCTTCAATCCCTTCTCCTTAGCCAGTCTGCCCTGTTGCAGCCTGTTAGCCAGGATAACCCCATCTCAGTTCCCCGTGCAGTAAAGTGATGCGTTACTATTACTCCAGCAAGTGTAAAAATGGAGTAGGAAGTTCCGAAACAATGTGAGTTCTGTGACAGACTATTCTTGATGGTTCGGCACAATGAATAGTTACACTAGATTTGATTACAGCAGTTGAACGCATGATGATGACAAATTGCAGTGTGACTGAGTGAAATAGCCGCACTTTTAAATATCAGTCTTCTTCTTTTTCATTTGTTCTTAATCTCCCACTTCAAAGCCCTGAAAAGGGCTTTGCAAGTAGCAAAATGTAGCACAGAGAACGGAATGTGCTGAGTCATAGTTTACAGCTTGACTGTGACAATTGCATCTTTCGGACCGACACATCCGTCTTCAGCAGATATTTTTTTTTATTTTATGAGGATGGCGTGGGCTAATGGTTAAGTGACACGGCTCACAACTCAAAGGTGCTGGGCTCGATCCCCATCGCAGCACCGGCCGTTACCCTGGAGAAGTTAACTCTTAGAAAATGCAGTAGGAAGCAGACCCTTACGTAAAATGTATGCCGAAGTTGGATGTACTGGGCCGACAGGCGCAAAATAAAAACCGTAGTACAATGCACACTGTCTTGAAAAATTGAGAAATAAGGCGAACGAAAAAAAAAACCCACACATTTTTGAGTACCGGGTTGCCCTTCCTCTTTGATCCCTTCTACTTAGCTAGTCTGCTCAGTTGCAGCCTGTTGTCCAGGAACACCGCATGGAGGTGTAGAAGGGTCTTGGCAGCTCTTGTTCGCTGGCCCTGACGCTAGCTAGCAGTCAACTATGGGTTGCTGACCGCTGCAGCTCATGTGCTGCTCAGCATCTTGGTCCCTAAATTTCAGTGAAAGTTCAGCACACCACATCATCATCATACATTATGGGATCCAGTACCACAAAATGTCTGTAAGGTGATTACCCTGGCAGCTGATTACAGAATTGAAACAACAACATGGTACATGAGTGGCTACACACGCAACAAAATTGTTTTTTTGAAGAATTTGTGTACTTTGTAGATGCTGGGAAATTTGTATCAAACGCAATATGGAGACTGTATCGAAAGATGATACAGTTGCATGACACTTGTTTTACTTCTACGGCATTCATCCTGAAAAGTATGTTTGTGACGTAGTTTACAGCGAGGCTGTGATATCTGCGACTTTCAGACCGGCACATCCAATTTCAGCACAGCATTTTTGAGATTGGGTTTGCCTTCCCTCTTCGATCCCTAATTTCTTAGTCAGGCTGCATGGCTGCCGTCTGTTTTCAGGGCTGTCACTAAGAGGTGGAATAAGGTTTTGGTCAATTATAGGTCACTGACCCTGATGCAAGCAGCTACCTATGAGTCGCTGCCTACTGTCAGTTCATCACCCACACACTCACTTTAAAAAAAAATGTATGATCATCATCATCATCATGTAGCTTGTCCTTTGCAGAACGTCACTCTCACAACAGCCGATCTGTAAGACTCTCGATCTCTGGCCAGAATGCCCGCCTCCGTCGCTGTCATCTTCAGAACCTCTGTGATGTCTTGTGTCCATCTGCTTCTCGGTCTGCCTCTGGCTCGCCTTCCAGGAACCATACCCTCCGATATTGTTCTCTCTAGGCCATTATAGCATTTGATGTGACCAAAATATTTCAGTTTTCTGGATAAGATGTTGTTTACCAAGCAATGTTCGTCGATGTCAAGCTCTTTTAGTATATCTCCATTTTTGTGTTTCGTCACCCATGATATTTTGAGCACCCTCCTGTAGCATTTCAGTTCAAAAGAGTCAATCCTTTTCTAAAGTGTCTGTGTTGTGGTCCACGTTTCACATCCGTACGTTGCCACTGGGAAGATGCAAGTTCGTATAATTTTTATGTTCGTAATTTTATGAGAGTTCTGCCATAGATTCTTCATCTTATTCAACCTCTGCCTTGCCATAGCCATTCTTCTTCTCACTTCCTTCAGGCAATCTCCATTGTTGCTTATGATTGAGCCAAGGTACTCAAAACTTGTGACCTTCTCAATCTCCATTGTTGCTTATGATTGAGCCAAGGTACTCAAAACTTGTGACCTTCTCAATCTCCATTGTTGCTTATGATTGAGCCAAAGTACTCAAAACTTGTGACCTTCTCAATCTCCATTGTTGCTTATGATTGAGCCAAAGTACTCAAAACTTGTGACCTTCTCAATCTCCATTGTTGCTTATGATTGAGCCAAGGTACTCAAAACTTGTGACATTCTCAATCTCCATTGTTGTTTATGATTGAGCCAAGGTACTCAAAACGTGTGACATTCTCAATCTCCATTGTTGCTTATGATTGAGCCAAGGTACTCAAAACTTGTGACATTCTCAATCTCCATTGTTGTTTATGATTGAGCCAAGGTACTCAAAACTTGTGACATTCTCAATCTCCTGTTGCTCCAGGATAACTTTAGGTTTGATTTATGCCTTGTCTGTGCTCATTATCTTGGTTTTACTTATATTCAGAAATGTATGATAGGAAAAAAAATGGTATGTGTTCATTTGAAGCACTCTTGCATACGAAGGAATAGGAAAAGTGCACCTACTTGACGGGAATCTTTCCTTAGCTTGTCAATCAACTTGCACATGAGTTCAGCTTCAAATGTAGCTTTAGCTGCTCTTCTATTCAGTGTTGTCACCAAGGTGGGGTTTATATACTGATGCAACTGACTCTCTAACAGCAAGGCCTTCTTGTGCACATCTGAATAAAAAGGATTTATTTATTATAAATACCATAAAATAAATAAATAAATGCCTTTTTAGTTAGAAAAATGCAGAAATTTGGTGAGCTAAAATTCTAGTCTTTTCAGTCATTCCTCTTCTAAGCCATTGGGGTTTGAAGATCTTTTTGTTTACTTGTAATCATGTTGACAAACAAGTGATTGGCCTGTTTCCCCAACCTAGTACTTATTTTCAAGGCTATGAGCTTACATAGGATTTATTTAAACATTAAGAAATGCTGCGATATAGGCTCACCTATCGTTAGCACTATTTTTCTGACCGAGCTAATCTAGAATCATCTGCATTTAACTGATAGAGCTGTGGCAATCATTTTATGTTAATGAAGAAGGGTTTCTGAGACTCGGAGGTAGGCACCTGGTTAAGAGACGGTGGGAGCACTCCTTCTGACAATTAGATTACTTCTCTCTTGGTAGTGTTTTTTTGTCAGCTATCAATCTTTTTGCATGATTCTGGTCTAGTTCTTATGAGATTCTTTGAAGATCTTCTCCCATCAAGCTTTGGGTTTATTCTGTATTCTGGAGGTTTGGACTTTTGGCTCATTGCTTCCAACATTTTAATTATTGTCAAACTTCTCCATCTGGCAGACATGGCCAAACCATTGTAACTGGCCTATTACATTCAGATGTAAATTTCCAAACCTGTTACATCAACTAGATTTAGTTGCAGACGTAGGCTCTTCTCTGCACTTGGTCTAATTACAATGTTTATAGTTTTTCAGGGCAACCTTAAGACATCCAGAATCTTACATAATGTTGAGTGATGCACACTGCAGATCAACTACTCAGAGTAAACTTAATTTAGAAATAGATATAGACTTAATCTCAATGGATGTCCTATTAATATTCCTAGAACAAAGATATGGTTTGTGAATCATAATTTTTTTTTTAAACAATCTTTCCTTAGTAATCTCTAACTCGCAAGAGTATTTTTCTGCTAAATATTTATCCTGCTACAGAAAAAATATTAATTCTTCTCTAAAAATATACTTTATTAGAAGTTCTTCCATTTATTTTATAAAATCATTACATATAGCTCAATTTTTTTTTCAATTCCAAAGCCTGTGACTTTGGTCAGTAACAAACAAACAATCTATATTTCCTATTTTTTAAAAACATATTCACAATTAATAATTTAAGTGTGCTTCTCAGGAAATAAGAAAAACAGTATTGGGCAATGAATTCAATGACTGAGTTATCTGATTGATTGACTGATACACACCAAGCAAACTTCGCTTGATATTCCTTAATCTTCGAAGAGCTTCACATGGATCCAAATTTCTCTGCAAACTTCTCAATTCCTGCATGGTAAGCAGGACCAGACTGAGCAATGGACTCGTGCTCTGGGTTATGTAACGTATGCCTGTGATATCATGAAGTGTACAGATGGTTTAGTACTGCCCCAGAAAATTAAACTTCACTAAGCCATATATAAATTATGTTACAAAAATATCAATCAATCAACCACTAGAATTCTTAAAACAAGCTATAATTTCATATGCATTAAATATATGCCAGGTGGGATAAAAAAGTAGCCAGATTGGATTTAGCTTTTTTTTAAATACAAGAATTTACAGATTTGTAAGTTTATCGCCTATGAAACCACACATTTAGCATAATACTGTTTCCACTGCTCGAGGCATGTTTTGAAGTCACCTTTAATGCTAAACCGCATTTTCTTGCATCTCATCAAAATCCTGAAATCTGTGAAAGTTTGGGATCTTGTAATGTGAAAACTGTGCTTTAGTTTCAGGGTAATGTCATAAACGCACGATTCATCATCAGTATTAAATGCTTTTTAAAAAGTTTTCATAATTTTCAACACGCCTTCATGTCACGAGCAGCTGAATCTTCTTTCTGGTCAGCTGAACAATTTTGGAACATGTGGATGATGCACAGTTCATGCCCAAATTGTTTGTAAGAATCTACTGAACCAAAACTAATGTGCAATTCTTCTGACAATTCACAAATTGTAGTTCCATGATTTTTCGTACACATTAGGTTGATAGGTCAGTCTGTGCCTAGCAACTTCTGGCTGTAACGTCCAATTATGTCAATCTGGATACTTGTGTATCACACCTTGTATACATTTTGGAGTCATCAATGTTACAGTCATCATGCCATACCTGTCAGCTTCAGTTTATGACAACCTGGACATCAGACATAAAGAAAACTGCGCATACTCAGGGAGTAAAAACTGTACCTAATATAAATGCATGCCTGTTAATTTTAGCATATTAATTAACCTTTAGCACGCCATGGTCGAGTGCTAGCCGACACACTAGGCCTACAAAAACGGTGTACGGAAAAAAAAACATTTTTTTTTATACGGAGTCACTCCCAACAGCCATTTTTTACTGCTGAATACATGCTCCATATATACACGATCTTTTGCCGGTTAACGTATCGTATGTTCGATTACAAATGGCTTTTGAACAGTTTTAATTTTGTATACGCCGTTTGGAGCAAGCCGACTTTTTGCGAAAGGGGAAGTAGGTTGTTGGGAAAGATCTTTATCGAGTAGATTTTTTTATTTTGTTAGTTTAAATGAAAGAACTACGTTTGAATTGGAAACTAACAGTTGTGTCGATATTGTAAACACAGTATCGATACGTTGTTATGGTTTCCATGGTTTTCTATCGAAGCGACTAGGCCTAGTGGTCGAGCCCAAATATTTTCTGAGATTTTCATAAATTTTCAACTTCATCTTTTTGTATCTCAAAAACTAACAAACACACAACAACAACAATAACACCCACATGTTTGTTATCCTATTGTGTGTCTACACGCCAGAAAATCATATTTATTGACAAACAAACATAAAAATTAAAAATTTTTAAAAACGACTATCATAGTGACTAATTAAGAAAATTAATTAGGTCAAATTTTTTTCAAAAAGAATCTGGCGTGCTAAAGGATAATAATAGATAATTATCTATTATTATATTATAATTAACAGTATATTTGCTTTCTTCTGATCTAGCTGTTTTGATGTGTTATTATCAGTTTTGAATTTTCACGTTTCATTCCATTTAATATATAAACCAACAAAATGATATAACGGTGCAGAGAGAAAAGGTATTTGACACCCTCCCACCCCCCCTCACCCCAAATAGCTGGTACCATCAATGGTACTAAATCTGGCTAATTGGCTTAACTACAGGAGTATTCTGAGTTCAATATTACTTAAGTGATGGTCTTTCTCTAATACACATAGAATGAGGTGCATTTTGTGGATTCATCTGTAAAGATAAATCACTTATGAAGCAGCTCAGGAAAGTGACTGGGCCACTTTTGGTGAATTAGGGCATGAGAAATTATATAATTATAATTTATATATTTAATGCAGAAACAACGATTTGAAAATGTAGTCTTATCAAGTAACTGAAGAATAGGTGGTAAAGCAGTAAGGATATTGGTCTTTTAGTCAAATGATATGGGTTCCAATCCTGCTAAGGACCTAGGTCTTTTCTTTTGGGGTGATAATTTAGCCTATGTAGTGACTGCGCAGTACTGTGTCAAATATTGCTCAATCCCACAAACTTTGACCCCACTAAAAGGAACTGTGGTATAATGATAATTTTTAAGTTTGATAAAATATCCAACCAACTATAATCCTGACAGATCAATTTTCTAAAATATTAATGATTAACAATGAATTTTTGTGTAATTTGTGACTCAAATGTGTTACTAAACTTTTAGCATCAAATCTTTGTGTATACATAACAACTGAAATAATCCAATAACCAACAGATGGTATTTGATTTGATTTGTAAGAAGACTATAAAGGATGAATTTTGCTTTCACAAATAAATTTATGTCACCATTCACCTCACAAAATGTAATTCCCACCCTGTCATGTTTCATCTCATGAGAAATTTTCACTTCATTTTACCTCATATCACACAAAGATTTGTTTGAAATTTGTGCAATCAAACAAATGACGTTAAGACACCCGAAATATGAACACCAAAAGCAATTTTACAAAACTTAACTTAACGTCTTTATACTGGTTTAGAAGACTCTGCAGAGTCTGTATACAACCAGTTTCATTTACATTACCTTGCTCTAAAAGCTATGTGCATCCAATGTATTCTTAAATGCATTAATTGTCCCTGCCTCCACTACCTCCTGTGGCAACGCATTCCAAGCATTCACCACTCTCTGACTACAAAAATATTTCCCAATATCTGATCTGTACCTCTCTTTAGTTAATTTGTAGCTGTGCCCTCTTGTTCTTGTAGGTGGTTGTATTTTTTTTAAAACTGGTTATAGTCTAATTTATCCGTTCCTCTGATCATCTTATAAGCCTGTATTGTCACCTCGAAAATATATTATCATAATCAAAGTATTTATAGGAAAAAATCAGAGCAAAATAGTGTACACCTGTACATTCAAGGATATGTAGAAAAAAAGTATGCATTGACAGGTATATTATTCTTGCCTACATTTTAATGCTGCATTCATTATCCTACCCACCATACAACGGCTGTTTATCTATTTCTAAAGCATTTGTATTCCTTTGTAGATCTCCAGATTGAATACATCTTGGCTCAAAGCCAGCTATTCGTTCTGGACTTGAGAAATCGCTTGACAACAGGGAGCACAGACTGGAGGGAATATTGGCTGCTTCACCTTCTACCCTGAGTCTAAACACCTGCTGGCCTACCAAACTTTCAAAACGGCTCCACAGAATTCTGAAAGGAAAATCAAATAGAGAAAATAGATGTTAATTAATTTTTAATAATTGTCACCGACACAAGAATAATTGTGCAGTTTTTTAAATTTCATTTCTTCTTCTCCAGTGATGCTCCTGAAAGGAATAACATGATGTTGCAACGTAGTTTACAGCAAATCTACAATATTTGCGTCTTTCGGCCTGACATATCCGGTTTCCAGTAGCTTTTTTTGGCACTGCCTTCACTCTGTGATCCCTGTTGTCTTAGTTGTTGTTGTTGAGTGCCCACAATGGGGAGGATTACTTTTGTGTGCGCCCTGAAAGTGGCGGGTTGTCTTAGCTTTCCTCACATCCCATGCGTGCTGATGAAGGTGAATTGGGGTCTTCCATGCAGTTGTGCTATGCTTGGCTTTTTCTACGTGTTGCTCACTACTACGGAGATCACGTCGATCCCTGACCTCGTTAGCCAGGCTGCCATAAAAACATCTGAGTGTCTTAATGTCATTTGTTTTTATTAAATTATTTATTGCAAACATTTTTAACAGATCTTTGTGTGATATGAGGTGAAAATTTCCCATGAGATATTATGACGAAATGCACCATAGTTACGTGATTTTAAGAAACAATATTTTTCAACCTACTAACCTGTAGGTGGTACCCAATTGAAAAGATCATGACTGTACCATTTAAAGCATGTTGTAAAATTCGTGGGAGTAGGGTTGTTCACAAAGCTAGCAATATCATTATGTAAATTGATAATATGAAACGCCGCTGCAAATACTTGTTGTATACAGGCTCCGTGTAAAGTTGCCATTATAGTGGTTTCCAGGAAGGGGTGCGAGGAAGTCGAGGTGAGGGTCTTGGCCAGTATATTTTGCCCGACCCTGACTAACTTGTCTGATCAGTATGTTGTGCCTGACCAGATGTTATTCTTCCTTCCCTAATTCTCTAAGTCAGACTACACCAAACCAGCCTGTTTTCAGGTCTTGGCAAGATCCGCTTTGCTGACCCTGAAGCAAGCTGCCAGCTAAGAGTCACTGGCTGCTGTCAGCTCATTCGCTGTGCTGCATCTTCAGCTCCGAAGCATAATTGAAAAACATTTATGCTAAGAATACTTGGCTTGGCTTCATTCGTTCTCAATCTCCCACTACCATACCCTGAAAGGGCTTAAGTAGCAAAATGTAGTCCAGAGAACGGAATGCGTTGTGTCGTAGTTTACAGCTTGACTGCGATGTTTGCACCTTTCGGTCCAACACATCCGACTTCAGCTAGCATTTTTTTAGTACCGGGTTAGCATTCCCTCTTCAATCCCTTCTCCTTAGCCAGTCTGCTCTGCTGCAGCCTGTTATCCAGGATGACCGTGTGGAGGTGTAGAAGGGTCTTGGCAGCTCTGGTTCGCTGGCCCTGACGCTAGAAGTCAGCTATGGGTCGCTGACCACTGCAGCTCATCATCTCGATCATAATAATTGATACTGACCAGAAGGTAGATTTATATAAAAACTAGCGAGAATAAACAAGCCATACAATTCAGGCGATTGTTTATAGTGAAATTATCATCAATAATAGCTTCTTAAAAATGTTAAAATACATTATCTTTAACCTTTGTAATTGTGTCTCAGAGAGACAAGTGGTACTCTTTACAGATGCGCTGCCAGCGGCTGTGGTACTGGAGAGAAAGAAAAAATACAGAACTAAAGGAACTAAGAGTGATTTTCTATAAACTATGTCACCTGTTCAAGAGGAAAGAGGGGGGGGGGGAGCTGAAAATGATGGTACATGGCAGGAAGACATGTGTTGATGACCTATGCTCTACACGGAGTCGAAGGATTTCGATTGATTGATAGACTGAATACCATTTCTGGACAAGCTCTATGGAGATACCAATAGTCAATGACAATGAAATTGGTCAACCATTGATACACAGGTTGCAGTTTTGAAATGATCATTAATAACTGGTTCAGAAGATATGGATTTAGGATTATCTTATGGCTGGCTGAGAGGAAAAGGGCAGGATTGTGTACAACCACTAAGCTGTGGAGACGATCAGTTTCTACACATCTCGCCATTTACTGAAAGGCATGAACACTTATGGGTCTGTCCATAGTGTAATGATGTTGATTGTTATCAGAACAAAACAGATCATTACAATACTTCATTTACTTGAGAATAACAAGTAAGCCGGAAGTTTGCAATCCGCTGTAACTATGAACGCTCGCAAATGCGCGTTCATCTGTCATTTTTTCAGAATAAAATATCCACATTATGTATAATCGTTATTTAAACTTATCTTTCTCTTCACCCCCCCCCCCCCCCCCTCCCTCCTCTCTCTCTCTCTCTCTACTGTAACTCAAGATTGGATGAACATTTATAAAACTCCACCTTCAATTTATGTCTTTCCCACAACGTTCTACAATATGCATTATACCCTTTTCAGTAACACACACAGCTTCTTCTTCTGCATTCGTTCTCAATCTCCTGCTACCAAGTCCTGAACGTTACATGGCCCTGAACATGCCACATGGCTTTACATGTGGCAGGATGTAGTCAGGAGAATGGAATGCGTTTAGTCGCTAATTTACAGATTGACTGCAATATTTGCACATTTCGGTCCGACACATCCGTCTTCGGTAGCTTAAACAGCAAAACCTAGAATCTTGACTTACCTCGCTTCTCCATTTGAGAGAAAGTCATCCACTGACATTTTGAAATCTACCCGTACACAGGATCCAGTCCGCCAAATAAATATTCTGCAACTGTGCCAGATACAAGCAACGAACGAATTTCAAACATTTGTCGATCGGTCGCAGTCTTCTTTTCGCCGAAAAATTCTGTCAGATAAATCCTCAAGAAGTTTGATGCCGGACACGGCTTGGTTAACCCAAAGTTGACTTGTGGAGTTTTGGTGACGTCGTTATGACGAAACGCACCTTAGAGACGTGATTTTAAGAAACGAAATTTATCAACCTACTATGAGCAACTCAGAACTGAACATGCAGGTTGGAATGGACCAGTTCTCTGCCGCATGCAACAATTTTGGCCTGACCATAAATGCCAAAAAAACAGAGGTCATGTACCAACCAGCACCAGGCATGCCGTACACAAAACCAGAGACTACAGTCAGCGGGCAGACGTTGAATGCCGTAGACAAATTCACATATCTGGGCAGCACGCTGTCGAGATCTGTCAGCCTAAACGATGAGGTGGCAAGCAGAATAGCAAAGGCCAGCACAGCCTTTGGTAGAATGCGCTCGATGGTCTGGGCACGTCGTGGCATCAGCGTCAAGACCAAACTCAAAGTCTACCGTGCAACCATCATTCCAACCCTACTATTCGCTTGCGAAAGCTGGACTGTATACTCTGGACATGCAAGGAGGTTAAACCACTTCCACACAGGTTGCCTGAGGCGAATATTCCACATCCGATGGCAAGATCGTGTCACTGACATCGAGGTTCTCTCGAGGGCTAACATGCCCAGCATCCATGCACTGCTAGAAAAAGCACGACTAGGATGGGCCGGACACCTCGTCCGTATGTCAGACGAGCGGCTCCCAAAGAAGCTTCTCTACGGCGAGCTGAGAGAGGGAGGGCGCGAGAGAGGGCGCCCAAAGAAACGTTTTAAAGATGGTCTGAAGGACTCACTAAAAAGTTGCCAGATAGACATCGACACCTGGGAATGTCTTGCGCAAAACAGATCTGACTGGAGAAGCGCAGTCAAATCGGGTGTAGCTGCCGGTGAAGACGACCGTGTTGTGAAAGCCAAGAGCAGACGCGAGACGCGGAAATCCCGAGCAGCGGGAACACCATCCCCTTCTACAAACCTCGTGTGCCCGATATGTAGCAGATGTTTTCGTGCTCGCATTGGCCTGTTCAGCCACATGCGCACCCATACCCAACAGGGAAATCTGTGACAAGGATGATGTCGGCGGTCCTCATCGACAACGATGGACAGCTATTATTATTATGATCATGTTCATCCATCACAAGCAATGTTAGGGATGATAAAAAGAAATATTAAACATAGGAGCAAGGAAGTGATAGTCAAACTGTATAAAGCATTAGTTAAACCTAGATTCGAGTACTGTGTACAGGTGTGGAGTCCTTATCAGAGAGGGGATATAGACATGCTGGAGAGAATACAAAAAAGAGCGACAAAGCTGCTAGTGGGATTCCAGAATTACAGTTATGAAGAAAGATTAAAAAGAACTGGCCTTCAGTGTCTAGAAGAGAGAAGAATTCGTGGTGACTTAATACAGGTGTATAAGATGATCAGAGGAATGGATAAAGTAGACTATAACAAGTTTTTTAAAGTACAACCACCAACAAGGACAAGAGGGCACAGCTACAAGTTGACTAAGGAGAGGTCCAGATTAGATATTAGGAAGTATTTCTTTAGCCAGAGAGTAGTGAATGCTTGGAATGCATTGCCAAGTGAGGTGGTGGAGGCTGGGACGGTCAATGCATTTAAGAACAGATTGGATGCGTACAGCTTCTAGAGGAAGGTGATGTAAACGGAACTGGTTGTATACAGACTCTGCAGAGTCTTCTAAACCAGTATAAAGACGTTAAGTGAAGTTAAGTTAGGTCCAGATTAGATATTAGGAAGTATTTCTTTAGCCAGAGAGTTGTGAATGCTTGGAATGCATTGCCAAGTGAGGTGGTGGAGGCTGGGACGGTCAATGCATTTAAGAACAGATTGGATGCGTACAGCTTCTAGGGGAAGGTGATGTAAATGGAACTGGTTGTATACAAACTCTGCAGAGTCTTCTAAACCAGTATAAAGACGTTAAGTTAAGTGATGAAGACCACTCTCTTTGTTCAGCCGTGTGGATAGTCTTCTCTCTTGCTGTGTCCGTTGAAATGGGTGACTTGCGCGGTGATATGGAATAAAGTGAGAAAGTAGCTGCGCCTTCTGTCAACGTCACTCTCTAGCCCTGAGCTACTTCTGGCCAGTGGCAAGATATTTATCGAGACGACTGGAGATTGTATAGGATGCAGATTTTTTCCTCAGGGTTTACTCCCGAAGCTTTTCCTGTAAACAGGTATCCCGCAAGGCAGCGGAAAAAGGGGGGGGGGGTGACATCTAATGTTATGTATCGTTCCTTTTCTATAACCACTAGAGGTCGTAGGGACATCACTCAGCGTGTGAGTGAGTCTGGCATCTCTCCCCGGTTGTGTTCAGTTCATTATAGTAGTGTCTAAATTTCTAACACGCCAATTTCGTGAAAACCACGGATTTGCCTGGAATTCACACTAGTCGACGACTTACACTTGTGTTCACAGAAACTGGCTGTTATTTTCCATTTGTACTGGTTAATTAGTTCGTTTTTGTGTGATTTCTTCCGTCCGATTATCCTGGTCTATATTGCTATATAAATGACAATACGATTAAATCTATGTCGTATTTCACGGCCTAGTTCAACATACTAAACTGTAAGTGGTACCCGGTTTGCAAAGACCATGGCTGTACCATTCCAAGCATGTAAAACTCGTGTGAGTAGAGTTGTTCACGAGGCTAGCAACATCATTATATAAATTGATGATATCTTCTTCTTCTTCTTCTTCTGCGTACACAGTCAGACAGTAACCATTATTTTTTCGAAAAAAGCGGCGGTCATCCTGAGGCTCTCGCCACTGCCATAGAGATTGTCTTGCAGTTCCACTGGTAATGGCCACATCTGCTCTCTCTGATCCTCGTATGTTGGGCAGTTCTGCAGCAGATGTTCAGTGGTCATTTTACCAGTACCGCACGGGCATTCGTCGGTACACCCTATCTTCAATTTGTTGAATAGGTGGTACCTCAGTCTGTTGTGGCCAGTGCGAAGTCTGAAGACAACGACCTGCTCTCTTCGGTTCAACTGGTAATAGGCATCGTTTTTGGTGTAACCAGTATGTTCGGTTTCCCATTTGGTCATGTATCTGGCTTTGATAAGCCGTTTTGACTCTTCGTACGTCATACTGGTATCTGTTTGTGGTAGTCTTGCACCTTCTTTTGCCAGTCTGTCTGCCTCCTCGTTGCCTTGGATGTTGCAGTGTGACGGAACCCACTGTACCACTACCCTTTTTGGTGCGGACTGCTGGCACAGTTTGCAGAGTGCTGCTCTTAAGTCATTAAGCTCAGTGTTTTTCTGGCTTTTTAGCGCTGTGACTACGGCGAGAGCATCTGTCAGCAGGACTATATGGCTCTCATTTTCACTGTGTGTCACCATTTCTTCCACTGCCGCCCTCAGTGCCTCTGCCTCCGCTCTGAAATTGCTTGTGTACTTACCAGTAGCGAATGACAGTGTTAAATTGGTGATATGAAACCACCGCTGCAAATTCTTGTTGTATACAGGCTCCGTGTGAAGTGGTCGGTTGTAGTGGTGGCTTATTCTTCTAATTTTGTCCTACTGCTCTTGCCACACGGCGTCGTAGAGACCTACTTTTATCCTTTTGTTGGTGCTCTGCCATAATTTCTTCAGGGTGTTCAGTCTCTACGTTGGCATGGCTAGTCTTCTTCTGATTTCTTTCGAGCAGTCGCCATTTTTGTCAATTCTGGAACCAAGATATTCAAAATATGTGACCTGATCTATTTCCTCACCATCCACTGTAAATTTATGCTGAAACTGTTTTGTCGGTGGTCATTATTACGGAAATTAAATCTACCACGAAAATGACACTCTTCAACTTCAATATTAATTAATAATTAATAGTTACAAAATGCAAGCGAAAATAGCGTCATCATCTGACTTGCTGCGAAATGTGTTCTCTTGTGGCTGTAAATACCAATCCTAGAACGGTATAGTCTGCCATAATCAGGGCACACATGTGTGGAACCGACTGTGGAATCATCGTGCGTTTTGCATTATGGGCAGCACGCTTTCGCCGAGCCTCCGGGATGGCTATTGTATATGCGATATGAGCGCCATCAGTGATATGGTTTTGTGCAAGCATCTCACAGGAGGTGATATGGTTTTGTGCAAGCATCTCACAGGAGGTGATATGGTTTTGTGGAAGCATCTCACAGGAGGTGATATGGTTTTGTGCAAGCATCTCCCAGGAGGTGATATGGTTTTGTGCAAGCATCTCCCAGGAGGTGATATGGTTTTGTGCAAGCATCTCCCAGTAGGTGATATGGTTTTGTGCAAGCATCTCCCAGGAGGTGATATGGTTTTGTGCAAGCATCTCCCAGTAGGTGATATGGTTTTGTGCAAGCATCTCCCAGGAGGTGATATGGTTTTGTGCAAGCATCTCCCAGTAGGTGATATGGTTTTGTGCAAGCATCTCCCAGGAGGTGATATGGTTTTGTGCAAGCATCTCCCAGTAGGTGATATGGTTTTGTGCAAGCATCTCCCAGTAGGTGATATGGTTTTGTGCAAGCATCTCCCAGTAGGTGATATGGTTTTGTGGAAGCATCTCCCAGTAGGTGATATGGTTTTGTGCAAGCATCTCACAGGAGGTGATATGGTTTTGATGCGATCAACATGACCAGTCCATCTTAGCCGAGCTATTTCCAGAAGTGCATATATGCTCAACATGTTAGGGCTGTTAAGAAGTTTTAGCGCTGAGCACTTTGTCCTGGCACTTGACCCTGACCAGCCTACGCAGACATCTCATGTGAAAACGATTGAGCTATCTGGCATGTCTGCTACACTGTCCATGTCTCACATGCATGCAGCAGAGTGGATAAGCCCACAGCACGATACCAAATTTATCTTAACTTAACTTAACGTCTTTATACTGGTTTAGAAGACTCTGCAGAGTCTGTATACAACCAGTTTCATTTACATTACCTTGCTCTAAAAGCTATGTGCATCCAATGTATTCTTAAATGCATTAATTGTCTCTGCCTCCACTACCTCCTGTGGCAATGCATTCCAAGCATTCACCACTCTCTGACTACAAAAATATTTCCCAATATCTGATCTGGACCTCTCTTTAGTTAACTTGTAGCTGTGCCCTCTTGTTCTTGTGGGTGGTTGTATTTTTTTAAAAACTGGTTATAGTCTAATTTATCCGTTCCTTTGATCATCTTATAAGCCTGTATTGTCACCTCGAAAATATATTAGCATAATCAAAGTTTTTATAGGAAAAAATCAGAGCAAAATAGTGTACACCTGTACTTTCAAGGATATGTAGAAAAAAGTATGCAAATTGTGGGTAATCCATATGCATTGACAGGTATATTATTCTTGCCTACATTTTAATGCTGCATTCATTATCCTACCCACCATACAACGGCTGTTTATCTATTTCTAAAGCATTTGTATTCCTTTGTAGATCTCCAGATTGAATACATCTTGGCTCAAAGCCAGCTATTCGTTCTGGACTTGAGAAATCGCTTGACAACAGGGAGCACAGACTGGAGGGAATATTGGCTGCTTCACCTTCTACCCTGAGTCTAAACACCTGCTGGCCTACCAAACTTTCAAAACGGCTCCACATAATTCTTTGTAATTGTGTCCTTTACCTTGTTGGCGACACTGACCCCTTGTCGGTTTCCGACGTTTGCTTGGAGCCTCCCAAATGAGAGTAATGTTTGGTTCGATGTACGGCTCCTCAGAGGCAGGCTGGAAGAGTACCTCCGTTTTCCTAGTGTTGATCGTGAAACCAAAGTTACTGCATGCTGCCGAAAACTCCGAACAGCGTATCTTTTTCTGTGCTTTTGTTGAGGGCGCAATCGTCCACAAACAGGAGATCCAAAATCATGGCCTCACTTACCTTGGTTTAGGATTCCATACGCCTTCAGTGTAAAGTCAGTTTTATTGTATGGCTCTGACACATGGAAGACCACCAATAAGAAAACATGGCGCAGACATTCAAAATTTGTTACTGCGCAGAATAGAGATTCAATAGTATGCTAAGATCACTAATGTGGATCTGTGAGAGAACACGACACATACTTGGAATATGAAACGAAGAGGAGACCAGCTAATATCATTACAATGCAGTCTCTGATTGGGAACCGCAGAGGATAGAGAAATAGAGACAGGTTTACTCAGTTACTACGATGAGAGCTAGAATCAAATATATAAGAGATTGGGAAGACGTGGCACAGATGGCCAAAGACAAGAAGATTTAGTGTGCTTGTTGAAGGAAAGCCATAAAGGTTTTGATATAAAATGTAAAAGCTATTAATAGCAACAGTTTACATTATCGCCAAAGTAGAAACAAATGAAAGGTCTGTAGTACAATTTTGATTTGTTATTAAGTAATATTATATGAACGAACTGAAATCTTAATTTGAAAATTATACAAATTTAGTTACACTATTAATTTTCTATTTTGTGTAAACAGTGTTCGGGTTACGTTGCTGCAGAACTGTACCAGAAACTAGGATAAACAAAATGGCTGCAATGGTAACAGTGGGAGTTTGAGAACGAGCGACGAAGAAGAAGAAGAATTAAATGACTGTAGGATCTGTTTCACTTCAGTAAACGGATTTAACCAACTTCTACAGATCATAGCCTGTATTAGATAGCAAGCTGGCGGATTATAAATTTGGCGCAAAAATGTCTGGACATGTCTCAGTGGTGGCATTTGAAGGAGAGTTGAACTCAATCGTCAAAGAGGTGCGAACGTAAATATTGATACAATACATACCGTACCGGCGTTCATTATTTATTGTATATGTTATTAATATATATATATATATATATATATATATATATATATATATATATATATATATATATATATATATATAATATATAAAGGCTACCAGACATAAGTCCACTAAATCTCCCTTCATCCAGTCACTCTGGTGATGTGAAACAGTACAAAAAGACACGGACAGAAAATAAAATGACAACAAAAGACTAGAGTGGACAGTGGTAGAAAGCCCTGTAGAGACATTCTAGAAATGAGTGTGAGGTTGAAAAGATGAACAATAGAAGACATATGGTAACAAATTGATTAAAAGTCTTAGTCAAAGTATCAAATAATTAAATGTGGAAGCCATTCTGTCCTCAATGTGCTAGACTTGAAATAGATAAGAAAGAACATGGGCTTCTTAAAGTAATTTGCTGTTCATACATGTACAAGCAGTCAATATATCTGTCAGTAGATTCTGGAATTTATTCTTGTCTCTACTGTTGGGAATAAGTCTTATAACTGAGGTCAATGTGAAACATGTTTCAAGTAAAAGCAAGAACACTTCACCATGTTCTGATGAAGTACTACAGTCCTACAGTATTGTCACATGAAACAGGTGAATACAAAATGCATTGAAAAGGTGGTGGAGGATTTTAATGGCAGTAGAAAGAATACAGCTGTCCCTGAGGACTGGATCCATAATCATCTTCATCCACTTCCTAAACCTGGTAAGGACTTCATACATCTAAGGAGCTATATAATCACCACCTTAATGAATGTCAACAGAAAAGATGGTGTCCAGAAAAATCGTGTTTTATCTTGAGAATTAACACATCCTAGCTGACAATCAGGGTGGGTACAGATCAATGAAGAAGACCTGGGGTAATGCTAGGCCATTTTCTTATATTTATGAGAATTTTCAGTTCAAGCACAAAACAGTTGCTGGGGCTCTTGATCTGCATGATGACTATAACCGTGTTGACTATAGGACCACCTTGATGTGCTGTTGAGAGAATGTGGTTAATAGCAACTCATGGATGTGAGCTGCATAGCAGCAGAACAATTACACTCTGCTTGAGATCATTGACACCAGTGCCTATATGCATATCTGGGGAACTGCCACACACTCGTCTGTACTGCTCAACATCCACGCAATAAAAGTGGCCAACATTCAACCCACAGGGTCAGTTGACACTCTCACATACAAGACTGGCTCAGAAAGGCATTAGATGGTCAAAGGCATGTAGAAAATGTCAGACAATTTCACAGGGGTGTGGGGAGTCGGGCAATCAGATCAGTCTCAACAAGGCTGATGATGTGCTACTCTTTAAACAACTCCATAGTAAAGGCAGGCTGTATGTCCAGAGTATGTCTGTTTTTAAAATAGTTACAAATATAATTTTAAAGTTCATACATGTTTTGGTAGTTTTTCTATTGTTTGGTTGGTTGGTTGCTAATGCCCACAATGGGTTGGTATCCCTTTTGTACGAACTGAAAAGGATGGAACTTGCGACAGAATGTAGTAGCTTTCCTGACATCCCGAGCATGCTGATAAAAGGGGACGGGGTCCTCCAGGCGGTCGTGCAATGCTTGGCTTCATCTGCATGTCACTCACTACTACGGGGATCACATCGAACCACACCTTGTTAGCCAGTCTGTTGTCCTCGACAACAGCCCGTTTTCAGGACGACCAACGAGAAGGTCAGGTGAGGGTCAGTATATTTCTCCTGACCCTGGCTAACATTGTTTGATCAGTGTGTTTTGACTGACCAGACGTTAGCCTCATCGTCCCATCCATTGTTTAACTTTGCAAAGTTTTCCCTCATGTTGTCAGAAGTAATAATGAATGAATTAACCATATTTGTTAAGTCTAGTATTGTTAATACAATATTTCGATTGTTGTATTTTTATTTCTCTTCATACAGTACTTGGACTTCAGTGGATTTGATAGATCCAAAGCCACATTTGAGGATGAATGCAATGAAAAGAAGAAACCAGTATCTAAGCAAGTGCATACATCCCTGGGAAATGATAAGCTAATACTCGTTCAGGTCTGCCTTAATGTAAACATGAAGAAACACAACCGAGCAAACACAGCCATGACCAAAATGACCAAATAAATTAAAATAATATTGTTTATCTGTAGGGCTGCATGTAAAAGATGAATTAAGAAAAGGAAAAGTTTAGAAAAATGAAGGCTTAATGATATTATATAAACAATTAAAACAATATTATACATAGGAAAGTTATGCCTGATCTTCTTTTAATCTACTTCATCATCATGAAATGGCCTGTCGGTTGGCGTTGGTGATCATAGACCTCCATCTCTTCTTATCACGTGTGTCGGCTATCAGTTCTGCATTTGATCACTTCTCATGCATGTCTTAGAACTGTCCAAAACAATATTTTCTCTCTTTGTTATTCGGTGTCCCTCTTGCATGCGATTCTGCCGTGTATTCCAACCCACATCTTCTCAAGACATGCTCGAAAAAGGATAAATGCAGTGTCCTGATTTTTGCCATAGGCTGTCTTTATGTCTGTGCCCTATTAAGAACCATGTTATTAGCTTTCTTTGCAGTCCATGGAATTTTTAACATTCTTCTATAAAACCAAATTTCTTTTGCATTCAATGATCCATGTACGTGCCTGCTGATTGTCCATGACTCACTGCCGAATGTCAGTACTAGTTCCACGTAGCATCCAAGATCTCTCTTCCTTAAATCCAGCGATAGGCTTTTGTTGTACAAGATTCCCCTCATACTCTGGAAGATTGGTTTTGCCTTGGTCTATTCTGTTGTTTATTTCATTAGTGCATCTCCCATCAGAACTGTAATGAGTGTACTTGTTACAGTTCTGCCTCGTTCAACTTTATACTGAAGATTTGTGTTTCTTAGTTACCACCATTACTTCTGATTTCTTTTGATTTAAGCTGATGCCTTTTTTTTTTTGCTTTGAAGAACAACCATTTTGACCCGTTCTTGTAAATCTTGACTCATTCTGTGCTATCAGCACATCGTCATTACTGTAACGCAAGTTGTTTATGTTCTGTACCCAAATTGATATTCCAGGCATTGCCTTTAGAGATTGCAAAATTTAAATTTACTGTACAGAGAGAACAGATCAGGAAACAGCACACACCCCTGCCTCACTCCCTTTTTTTATCAGTCTAAAGTTTGCTACTGTGTAATCCATTCCTAAAGCTGCAGTCTGTACTCAGTACATGTTCTGAATGTTATCCATTCCTAAGTACAAGCTACAGTCTGTACCCAGTACATGTTCTGAATGTTATCCATTCCTAAAGCTGCAGTCTGTACCCAGTACATGTTCTGAATGTTATCCATTCCTAAAGCTGCAGTCTGTACCCAGTACATGTTCTGAATGTTATCCATTCCTATAGCTGCAGTCTGTACCCAGTACATGTTCTGAATAATTCTCAGGTCTTTGTTGTCGATATGCATCTCTTGCAGCTTATTGGTTATCTCCCTCTGCTTCACCCTGTCGAATGCCTTGGTAGTCTATGAAGCACAGATATTCTTTTTCTTCATTTATCCTCAGATCAAGGTCCCAATTTCTTTTACAAAGGACTCCGTTGTTTGAAAGGCTGTTTTATCTCCATACAGTTTTTGTTTCATATCTGTCTCGTGAGGCCAGTATTGTTTCCTTTTTTTTTTTTCCTGCGTGAGCATGCTGCTATGTAGGATTTGTTCCATGGTCATGGTATGCTCCCCACATGGGCACTTGTCATCTGTTCCAATCCTCATTTTGTTGTAAAGATGACTCTTGAGTCTGTTATGCCCAGTTCTCAGTCTGAAGATGATGACTTGCTCTTCTCTAGTTAAGTTATAGTAGCTGTCTTCTTTTCGAAAGTCGGGGTGTTGATCAGCTCATTTTCCCCATGAAGTTGGCTTTAATTATGGTCTTAACCTCATTATATGTGATACTCAGGTCTGTTTGTGGGGATGCTCCTCCACACTTTGCAAGTTTGTCTCCAGCTTCATTGCCTTCAATATTGCAGTGGGATGGGATCCACTGTATGACCAACCTTGGGTGTTCTGCTGAGAGCTGTGTCAGGGAGAACATACATTGCTCGAGACCTTCATCTGTGTGTTATTTTAGCACTGCTAATACTGACGCGGCATCAGTCAGGAATACTATGTTTTCTTGGTGGATATCTTTATCTTGGATTACAAGCTCAGCTGAGACCTTCAGTGCCTCTGCTTCTGCACGGAAGTTATTGGAGTATGTTTCCGTTGTTAATACTCAAGTTTTTTCTTCTCTATTCTTAAGTTTCTTATAGACCCCTCCACTGGATGTGGCTTTGTTAGATGAGCCATCTATATAAACGTGTATCCATGTTTCTGGTGGATATACTCTCCCAAGATATTCTTCTGTAATAAATTTTCTTTCTAATTCTGTCTGAATTTCCTTTTTCCCTATTCCCTCTATGGTTTCTACCATCTCAGGGGACTTGACTTTTTTCCATGGTGAGATTTGGGATGTTTGTTTTAGATCTCTAACCACTGCCTGATGAAGCACAGATATAAATCTATTTTTATATCTCTATAGCTCTCTCGATTATTGTTCCCAACACATATATTATCCACCTGCTCACTCTAAATGCTCCTGCTCATCCTTCTTATTATATTTGTCCTTCTGCTCTTGCTTTTCAACGTCGCAGAGAGAAGGCATGTGTAGGTTTCTGGTTTGTGCTAGGGGGGAGGCTTGTGTTGCCAACATGTTGAACTTTTGGAGTGTTTCTTTGATCCCCTCTATCCATTCTCACTGGGGTCAACCTCTTGCTTGTGGTCCTGAAACCTCCATGTAGTATGACCTCGCTGTAGATCAATCATACTGCACCCTATGCTCTACACGGAGTCGAAGGATTTCGATTGATTGATAGACTGAATACCATTTCTGGACAAGCTCTATGGAGATACCAATAGTCAATGACAATGAAATTGGTCAACCATTGATACACAGGTTGCAGTTTTGAAATGATCATTAATAACTGGTTCAGAAGATATGGATTTAGGATTATCTTATGGCTGGCTGAGAGGAAAAGGGCAGGATTGTGTACAACCACTAAGCTGTGGAGACGATCAGTTTCTACACATCTCGCCATTTACTGAAAGGCATGAACACTTATGGGTCTGTCCATAGTGTAATGATGTTGATTGTTATCAGAACAAAACAGATCATTACAATACTTCATTTACTTGAGAATAACAAGTAAGCCGGAAGTTTGCAATCCGCTGTAACTATGAACGCTCGCAAATGCGCGTTCATCTGTCATTTTTTCAGAATAAAATATCCACATTATGTATAATCGTTATTTAAACTTATCTTTCTCTTCACCCCCCCCCCCCTCCCTCCTCTCTCTCTCTCTCTCTACTGTAACTCAAGATTGGATGAACATTTATAAAACTCCACCTTCAATTTATGTCTTTCCCACAACGTTCTACAATATGCATTATACCCTTTTCAGTAACACACACAGCTTCTTCTTCTGCATTCGTTCTCAATCTCCTGCTACCAAGTCCTGAACGTTACATGGCCCTGAACATGCCACATGGCTTTACATGTGGCAGGATGTAGTCAGGAGAATGGAATGCGTTTAGTCGCTAATTTACAGATTGACTGCAATATTTGCACATTTCGGTCCGACACATCCGTCTTCGGTAGCTTAAACAGCAAAACCTAGAATCTTGACTTACCTCGCTTCTCCATTTGAGAGAAAGTCATCCACTGACATTTTGAAATCTACCCGTACACAGGATCCAGTCCGCCAAATAAATATTCTGCAACTGTGCCAGATACAAGCAACGAACGAATTTCAAACATTTGTCGATCGGTCGCAGTCTTCTTTTCGCCGAAAAATTCTGTCAGATAAATCCTCAAGAAGTTTGATGCCGGACACGGCTTGGTTAACCCAAAGTTGACTTGTGGAGTTTTGGTGACGTCGTTATGACGAAACGCACCTTAGAGACGTGATTTTAAGAAACGAAATTTATCAACCTACTATGAGCAACTCAGAACTGAACATGCAGGTTGGAATGGACCAGTTCTCTGCCGCATGCAACAATTTTGGCCTGACCATAAATGCCAAAAAAACAGAGGTCATGTACCAACCAGCACCAGGCATGCCGTACACAAAACCAGAGACTACAGTCAGCGGGCAGACGTTGAATGCCGTAGACAAATTCACATATCTGGGCAGCACGCTGTCGAGATCTGTCAGCCTAAACGATGAGGTGGCAAGCAGAATAGCAAAGGCCAGCACAGCCTTTGGTAGAATGCGCTCGATGGTCTGGGCACGTCGTGGCATCAGCGTCAAGACCAAACTCAAAGTCTACCGTGCAACCATCATTCCAACCCTACTATTCGCTTGCGAAAGCTGGACTGTATACTCTGGACATGCAAGGAGGTTAAACCACTTCCACACAGGTTGCCTGAGGCGAATATTCCACATCCGATGGCAAGATCGTGTCACTGACATCGAGGTTCTCTCGAGGGCTAACATGCCCAGCATCCATGCACTGCTAGAAAAAGCACGACTAGGATGGGCCGGACACCTCGTCCGTATGTCAGACGAGCGGCTCCCAAAGAAGCTTCTCTACGGCGAGCTGAGAGAGGGAGGGCGCGAGAGAGGGCGCCCAAAGAAACGTTTTAAAGATGGTCTGAAGGACTCACTAAAAAGTTGCCAGATAGACATCGACACCTGGGAATGTCTTGCGCAAAACAGATCTGACTGGAGAAGCGCAGTCAAATCGGGTGTAGCTGCCGGTGAAGACGACCGTGTTGTGAAAGCCAAGAGCAGACGCGAGACGCGGAAATCCCGAGCAGCGGGAACACCATCCCCTTCTACAAACCTCGTGTGCCCGATATGTAGCAGATGTTTTCGTGCTCGCATTGGCCTGTTCAGCCACATGCGCACCCATACCCAACAGGGAAATCTGTGACAAGGATGATGTCGGCGGTCCTCATCGACAACGATGGACAGCTATTATTATTATGATCATGTTCATCCATCACAAGCAATGTTAGGGATGATAAAAAGAAATATTAAACATAGGAGCAAGGAAGTGATAGTCAAACTGTATAAAGCATTAGTTAAACCTAGATTCGAGTACTGTGTACAGGTGTGGAGTCCTTATCAGAGAGGGGATATAGACATGCTGGAGAGAATACAAAAAAGAGCGACAAAGCTGCTAGTGGGATTCCAGAATTACAGTTATGAAGAAAGATTAAAAAGAACTGGCCTTCAGTGTCTAGAAGAGAGAAGAATTCGTGGTGACTTAATACAGGTGTATAAGATGATCAGAGGAATGGATAAAGTAGACTATAACAAGTTTTTTAAAGTACAACCACCAACAAGGACAAGAGGGCACAGCTACAAGTTGACTAAGGAGAGGTCCAGATTAGATATTAGGAAGTATTTCTTTAGCCAGAGAGTAGTGAATGCTTGGAATGCATTGCCAAGTGAGGTGGTGGAGGCTGGGACGGTCAATGCATTTAAGAACAGATTGGATGCGTACAGCTTCTAGAGGAAGGTGATGTAAACGGAACTGGTTGTATACAGACTCTGCAGAGTCTTCTAAACCAGTATAAAGACGTTAAGTGAAGTTAAGTTAGGTCCAGATTAGATATTAGGAAGTATTTCTTTAGCCAGAGAGTTGTGAATGCTTGGAATGCATTGCCAAGTGAGGTGGTGGAGGCTGGGACGGTCAATGCATTTAAGAACAGATTGGATGCGTACAGCTTCTAGGGGAAGGTGATGTAAATGGAACTGGTTGTATACAAACTCTGCAGAGTCTTCTAAACCAGTATAAAGACGTTAAGTTAAGTGATGAAGACCACTCTCTTTGTTCAGCCGTGTGGATAGTCTTCTCTCTTGCTGTGTCCGTTGAAATGGGTGACTTGCGCGGTGATATGGAATAAAGTGAGAAAGTAGCTGCGCCTTCTGTCAACGTCACTCTCTAGCCCTGAGCTACTTCTGGCCAGTGGCAAGATATTTATCGAGACGACTGGAGATTGTATAGGATGCAGATTTTTTCCTCAGGGTTTACTCCCGAAGCTTTTCCTGTAAACAGGTATCCCGCAAGGCAGCGGAAAAAGGGGGGGGGGGTGACATCTAATGTTATGTATCGTTCCTTTTCTATAACCACTAGAGGTCGTAGGGACATCACTCAGCGTGTGAGTGAGTCTGGCATCTCTCCCCGGTTGTGTTCAGTTCATTATAGTAGTGTCTAAATTTCTAACACGCCAATTTCGTGAAAACCACGGATTTGCCTGGAATTCACACTAGTCGACGACTTACACTTGTGTTCACAGAAACTGGCTGTTATTTTCCATTTGTACTGGTTAATTAGTTCGTTTTTGTGTGATTTCTTCCGTCCGATTATCCTGGTCTATATTGCTATATAAATGACAATACGATTAAATCTATGTCGTATTTCACGGCCTAGTTCAACATACTAAACTGTAAGTGGTACCCGGTTTGCAAAGACCATGGCTGTACCATTCCAAGCATGTAAAACTCGTGTGAGTAGAGTTGTTCACGAGGCTAGCAACATCATTATATAAATTGATGATATCTTCTTCTTCTTCTTCTTCTGCGTACACAGTCAGACAGTAACCATTATTTTTTCGAAAAAAGCGGCGGTCATCCTGAGGCTCTCGCCACTGCCATAGAGATTGTCTTGCAGTTCCACTGGTAATGGCCACATCTGCTCTCTCTGATCCTCGTATGTTGGGCAGTTCTGCAGCAGATGTTCAGTGGTCATTTTACCAGTACCGCACGGGCATTCGTCGGTACACCCTATCTTCAATTTGTTGAATAGGTGGTACCTCAGTCTGTTGTGGCCAGTGCGAAGTCTGAAGACAACGACCTGCTCTCTTCGGTTCAACTGGTAATAGGCATCGTTTTTGGTGTAACCAGTATGTTCGGTTTCCCATTTGGTCATGTATCTGGCTTTGATAAGCCGTTTTGACTCTTCGTACGTCATACTGGTATCTGTTTGTGGTAGTCTTGCACCTTCTTTTGCCAGTCTGTCTGCCTCCTCGTTGCCTTGGATGTTGCAGTGTGACGGAACCCACTGTACCACTACCCTTTTTGGTGCGGACTGCTGGCACAGTTTGCAGAGTGCTGCTCTTAAGTCATTAAGCTCAGTGTTTTTCTGGCTTTTTAGCGCTGTGACTACGGCGAGAGCATCTGTCAGCAGGACTATATGGCTCTCATTTTCACTGTGTGTCACCATTTCTTCCACTGCCGCCCTCAGTGCCTCTGCCTCCGCTCTGAAATTGCTTGTGTACTTACCAGTAGCGAATGACAGTGTTAAATTGGTGATATGAAACCACCGCTGCAAATTCTTGTTGTATACAGGCTCCGTGTGAAGTGGTCGGTTGTAGTGGTGGCTTATTCTTCTAATTTTGTCCTACTGCTCTTGCCACACGGCGTCGTAGAGACCTACTTTTATCCTTTTGTTGGTGCTCTGCCATAATTTCTTCAGGGTGTTCAGTCTCTACGTTGGCATGGCTAGTCTTCTTCTGATTTCTTTCGAGCAGTCGCCATTTTTGTCAATTCTGGAACCAAGATATTCAAAATATGTGACCTGATCTATTTCCTCACCATCCACTGTAAATTTATGCTGAAACTGTTTTGTCGGTGGTCATTATTACGGAAATTAAATCTACCACGAAAATGACACTCTTCAACTTCAATATTAATTAATAATTAATAGTTACAAAATGCAAGCGAAAATAGCGTCATCATCTGACTTGCTGCGAAATGTGTTCTCTTGTGGCTGTAAATACCAATCCTAGAACGGTATAGTCTGCCATAATCAGGGCACACATGTGTGGAACCGACTGTGGAATCATCGTGCGTTTTGCATTATGGGCAGCACGCTTTCGCCGAGCCTCCGGGATGGCTATTGTATATGCGATATGAGCGCCATCAGTGATATGGTTTTGTGCAAGCATCTCACAGGAGGTGATATGGTTTTGTGCAAGCATCTCACAGGAGGTGATATGGTTTTGTGGAAGCATCTCACAGGAGGTGATATGGTTTTGTGCAAGCATCTCCCAGGAGGTGATATGGTTTTGTGCAAGCATCTCCCAGGAGGTGATATGGTTTTGTGCAAGCATCTCCCAGTAGGTGATATGGTTTTGTGCAAGCATCTCCCAGGAGGTGATATGGTTTTGTGCAAGCATCTCCCAGTAGGTGATATGGTTTTGTGCAAGCATCTCCCAGGAGGTGATATGGTTTTGTGCAAGCATCTCCCAGTAGGTGATATGGTTTTGTGCAAGCATCTCCCAGGAGGTGATATGGTTTTGTGCAAGCATCTCCCAGTAGGTGATATGGTTTTGTGCAAGCATCTCCCAGTAGGTGATATGGTTTTGTGCAAGCATCTCCCAGTAGGTGATATGGTTTTGTGGAAGCATCTCCCAGTAGGTGATATGGTTTTGTGCAAGCATCTCACAGGAGGTGATATGGTTTTGATGCGATCAACATGACCAGTCCATCTTAGCCGAGCTATTTCCAGAAGTGCATATATGCTCAACATGTTAGGGCTGTTAAGAAGTTTTAGCGCTGAGCACTTTGTCCTGGCACTTGACCCTGACCAGCCTACGCAGACATCTCATGTGAAAACGATTGAGCTATCTGGCATGTCTGCTACACTGTCCATGTCTCACATGCATGCAGCAGAGTGGATAAGCCCACAGCACGATACCAAATTTATCTTAACTTAACTTAACGTCTTTATACTGGTTTAGAAGACTCTGCAGAGTCTGTATACAACCAGTTTCATTTACATTACCTTGCTCTAAAAGCTATGTGCATCCAATGTATTCTTAAATGCATTAATTGTCTCTGCCTCCACTACCTCCTGTGGCAATGCATTCCAAGCATTCACCACTCTCTGACTACAAAAATATTTCCCAATATCTGATCTGGACCTCTCTTTAGTTAACTTGTAGCTGTGCCCTCTTGTTCTTGTGGGTGGTTGTATTTTTTTAAAAACTGGTTATAGTCTAATTTATCCGTTCCTTTGATCATCTTATAAGCCTGTATTGTCACCTCGAAAATATATTAGCATAATCAAAGTTTTTATAGGAAAAAATCAGAGCAAAATAGTGTACACCTGTACTTTCAAGGATATGTAGAAAAAAGTATGCAAATTGTGGGTAATCCATATGCATTGACAGGTATATTATTCTTGCCTACATTTTAATGCTGCATTCATTATCCTACCCACCATACAACGGCTGTTTATCTATTTCTAAAGCATTTGTATTCCTTTGTAGATCTCCAGATTGAATACATCTTGGCTCAAAGCCAGCTATTCGTTCTGGACTTGAGAAATCGCTTGACAACAGGGAGCACAGACTGGAGGGAATATTGGCTGCTTCACCTTCTACCCTGAGTCTAAACACCTGCTGGCCTACCAAACTTTCAAAACGGCTCCACATAATTCTTTGTAATTGTGTCCTTTACCTTGTTGGCGACACTGACCCCTTGTCGGTTTCCGACGTTTGCTTGGAGCCTCCCAAATGAGAGTAATGTTTGGTTCGATGTACGGCTCCTCAGAGGCAGGCTGGAAGAGTACCTCCGTTTTCCTAGTGTTGATCGTGAAACCAAAGTTACTGCATGCTGCCGAAAACTCCGAACAGCGTATCTTTTTCTGTGCTTTTGTTGAGGGCGCAATCGTCCACAAACAGGAGATCCAAAATCATGGCCTCACTTACCTTGGTTTAGGATTCCATACGCCTTCAGTGTAAAGTCAGTTTTATTGTATGGCTCTGACACATGGAAGACCACCAATAAGAAAACATGGCGCAGACATTCAAAATTTGTTACTGCGCAGAATAGAGATTCAATAGTATGCTAAGATCACTAATGTGGATCTGTGAGAGAACACGACACATACTTGGAATATGAAACGAAGAGGAGACCAGCTAATATCATTACAATGCAGTCTCTGATTGGGAACCGCAGAGGATAGAGAAATAGAGACAGGTTTACTCAGTTACTACGATGAGAGCTAGAATCAAATATATAAGAGATTGGGAAGACGTGGCACAGATGGCCAAAGACAAGAAGATTTAGTGTGCTTGTTGAAGGAAAGCCATAAAGGTTTTGATATAAAATGTAAAAGCTATTAATAGCAACAGTTTACATTATCGCCAAAGTAGAAACAAATGAAAGGTCTGTAGTACAATTTTGATTTGTTATTAAGTAATATTATATGAACGAACTGAAATCTTAATTTGAAAATTATACAAATTTAGTTACACTATTAATTTTCTATTTTGTGTAAACAGTGTTCGGGTTACGTTGCTGCAGAACTGTACCAGAAACTAGGATAAACAAAATGGCTGCAATGGTAACAGTGGGAGTTTGAGAACGAGCGACGAAGAAGAAGAAGA
Organism: Ariolimax columbianus; assembly: GCA_036924085.1. Lineage (NCBI taxonomy): Eukaryota > Metazoa > Mollusca > Gastropoda > Stylommatophora > Arionidae > Ariolimax > Ariolimax columbianus. The sequence goes on along the minus strand of JAVGWX010000005.1, from coordinate 21,527,635 downwards.
ATTAAATGACTGTAGGATCTGTTTCACTTCAGTAAACGGATTTAACCAACTTCTACAGATCATAGCCTGTATTAGATAGCAAGCTGGCGGATTATAAATTTGGCGCAAAAATGTCTGGACATGTCTCAGTGGTGGCATTTGAAGGAGAGTTGAACTCAATCGTCAAAGAGGTGCGAACGTAAATATTGATACAATACATACCGTACCGGCGTTCATTATTTATTGTATATGTTATTAATATATATATATATATATATATATATATATATATATATATATATATATATATATATATATATATATATAATATATAAAGGCTACCAGACATAAGTCCACTAAATCTCCCTTCATCCAGTCACTCTGGTGATGTGAAACAGTACAAAAAGACACGGACAGAAAATAAAATGACAACAAAAGACTAGAGTGGACAGTGGTAGAAAGCCCTGTAGAGACATTCTAGAAATGAGTGTGAGGTTGAAAAGATGAACAATAGAAGACATATGGTAACAAATTGATTAAAAGTCTTAGTCAAAGTATCAAATAATTAAATGTGGAAGCCATTCTGTCCTCAATGTGCTAGACTTGAAATAGATAAGAAAGAACATGGGCTTCTTAAAGTAATTTGCTGTTCATACATGTACAAGCAGTCAATATATCTGTCAGTAGATTCTGGAATTTATTCTTGTCTCTACTGTTGGGAATAAGTCTTATAACTGAGGTCAATGTGAAACATGTTTCAAGTAAAAGCAAGAACACTTCACCATGTTCTGATGAAGTACTACAGTCCTACAGTATTGTCACATGAAACAGGTGAATACAAAATGCATTGAAAAGGTGGTGGAGGATTTTAATGGCAGTAGAAAGAATACAGCTGTCCCTGAGGACTGGATCCATAATCATCTTCATCCACTTCCTAAACCTGGTAAGGACTTCATACATCTAAGGAGCTATATAATCACCACCTTAATGAATGTCAACAGAAAAGATGGTGTCCAGAAAAATCGTGTTTTATCTTGAGAATTAACACATCCTAGCTGACAATCAGGGTGGGTACAGATCAATGAAGAAGACCTGGGGTAATGCTAGGCCATTTTCTTATATTTATGAGAATTTTCAGTTCAAGCACAAAACAGTTGCTGGGGCTCTTGATCTGCATGATGACTATAACCGTGTTGACTATAGGACCACCTTGATGTGCTGTTGAGAGAATGTGGTTAATAGCAACTCATGGATGTGAGCTGCATAGCAGCAGAACAATTACACTCTGCTTGAGATCATTGACACCAGTGCCTATATGCATATCTGGGGAACTGCCACACACTCGTCTGTACTGCTCAACATCCACGCAATAAAAGTGGCCAACATTCAACCCACAGGGTCAGTTGACACTCTCACATACAAGACTGGCTCAGAAAGGCATTAGATGGTCAAAGGCATGTAGAAAATGTCAGACAATTTCACAGGGGTGTGGGGAGTCGGGCAATCAGATCAGTCTCAACAAGGCTGATGATGTGCTACTCTTTAAACAACTCCATAGTAAAGGCAGGCTGTATGTCCAGAGTATGTCTGTTTTTAAAATAGTTACAAATATAATTTTAAAGTTCATACATGTTTTGGTAGTTTTTCTATTGTTTGGTTGGTTGGTTGCTAATGCCCACAATGGGTTGGTATCCCTTTTGTACGAACTGAAAAGGATGGAACTTGCGACAGAATGTAGTAGCTTTCCTGACATCCCGAGCATGCTGATAAAAGGGGACGGGGTCCTCCAGGCGGTCGTGCAATGCTTGGCTTCATCTGCATGTCACTCACTACTACGGGGATCACATCGAACCACACCTTGTTAGCCAGTCTGTTGTCCTCGACAACAGCCCGTTTTCAGGACGACCAACGAGAAGGTCAGGTGAGGGTCAGTATATTTCTCCTGACCCTGGCTAACATTGTTTGATCAGTGTGTTTTGACTGACCAGACGTTAGCCTCATCGTCCCATCCATTGTTTAACTTTGCAAAGTTTTCCCTCATGTTGTCAGAAGTAATAATGAATGAATTAACCATATTTGTTAAGTCTAGTATTGTTAATACAATATTTCGATTGTTGTATTTTTATTTCTCTTCATACAGTACTTGGACTTCAGTGGATTTGATAGATCCAAAGCCACATTTGAGGATGAATGCAATGAAAAGAAGAAACCAGTATCTAAGCAAGTGCATACATCCCTGGGAAATGATAAGCTAATACTCGTTCAGGTCTGCCTTAATGTAAACATGAAGAAACACAACCGAGCAAACACAGCCATGACCAAAATGACCAAATAAATTAAAATAATATTGTTTATCTGTAGGGCTGCATGTAAAAGATGAATTAAGAAAAGGAAAAGTTTAGAAAAATGAAGGCTTAATGATATTATATAAACAATTAAAACAATATTATACATAGGAAAGTTATGCCTGATCTTCTTTTAATCTACTTCATCATCATGAAATGGCCTGTCGGTTGGCGTTGGTGATCATAGACCTCCATCTCTTCTTATCACGTGTGTCGGCTATCAGTTCTGCATTTGATCACTTCTCATGCATGTCTTAGAACTGTCCAAAACAATATTTTCTCTCTTTGTTATTCGGTGTCCCTCTTGCATGCGATTCTGCCGTGTATTCCAACCCACATCTTCTCAAGACATGCTCGAAAAAGGATAAATGCAGTGTCCTGATTTTTGCCATAGGCTGTCTTTATGTCTGTGCCCTATTAAGAACCATGTTATTAGCTTTCTTTGCAGTCCATGGAATTTTTAACATTCTTCTATAAAACCAAATTTCTTTTGCATTCAATGATCCATGTACGTGCCTGCTGATTGTCCATGACTCACTGCCGAATGTCAGTACTAGTTCCACGTAGCATCCAAGATCTCTCTTCCTTAAATCCAGCGATAGGCTTTTGTTGTACAAGATTCCCCTCATACTCTGGAAGATTGGTTTTGCCTTGGTCTATTCTGTTGTTTATTTCATTAGTGCATCTCCCATCAGAACTGTAATGAGTGTACTTGTTACAGTTCTGCCTCGTTCAACTTTATACTGAAGATTTGTGTTTCTTAGTTACCACCATTACTTCTGATTTCTTTTGATTTAAGCTGATGCCTTTTTTTTTTTGCTTTGAAGAACAACCATTTTGACCCGTTCTTGTAAATCTTGACTCATTCTGTGCTATCAGCACATCGTCATTACTGTAACGCAAGTTGTTTATGTTCTGTACCCAAATTGATATTCCAGGCATTGCCTTTAGAGATTGCAAAATTTAAATTTACTGTACAGAGAGAACAGATCAGGAAACAGCACACACCCCTGCCTCACTCCCTTTTTTTATCAGTCTAAAGTTTGCTACTGTGTAATCCATTCCTAAAGCTGCAGTCTGTACTCAGTACATGTTCTGAATGTTATCCATTCCTAAGTACAAGCTACAGTCTGTACCCAGTACATGTTCTGAATGTTATCCATTCCTAAAGCTGCAGTCTGTACCCAGTACATGTTCTGAATGTTATCCATTCCTAAAGCTGCAGTCTGTACCCAGTACATGTTCTGAATGTTATCCATTCCTATAGCTGCAGTCTGTACCCAGTACATGTTCTGAATAATTCTCAGGTCTTTGTTGTCGATATGCATCTCTTGCAGCTTATTGGTTATCTCCCTCTGCTTCACCCTGTCGAATGCCTTGGTAGTCTATGAAGCACAGATATTCTTTTTCTTCATTTATCCTCAGATCAAGGTCCCAATTTCTTTTACAAAGGACTCCGTTGTTTGAAAGGCTGTTTTATCTCCATACAGTTTTTGTTTCATATCTGTCTCGTGAGGCCAGTATTGTTTCCTTTTTTTTTTTTCCTGCGTGAGCATGCTGCTATGTAGGATTTGTTCCATGGTCATGGTATGCTCCCCACATGGGCACTTGTCATCTGTTCCAATCCTCATTTTGTTGTAAAGATGACTCTTGAGTCTGTTATGCCCAGTTCTCAGTCTGAAGATGATGACTTGCTCTTCTCTAGTTAAGTTATAGTAGCTGTCTTCTTTTCGAAAGTCGGGGTGTTGATCAGCTCATTTTCCCCATGAAGTTGGCTTTAATTATGGTCTTAACCTCATTATATGTGATACTCAGGTCTGTTTGTGGGGATGCTCCTCCACACTTTGCAAGTTTGTCTCCAGCTTCATTGCCTTCAATATTGCAGTGGGATGGGATCCACTGTATGACCAACCTTGGGTGTTCTGCTGAGAGCTGTGTCAGGGAGAACATACATTGCTCGAGACCTTCATCTGTGTGTTATTTTAGCACTGCTAATACTGACGCGGCATCAGTCAGGAATACTATGTTTTCTTGGTGGATATCTTTATCTTGGATTACAAGCTCAGCTGAGACCTTCAGTGCCTCTGCTTCTGCACGGAAGTTATTGGAGTATGTTTCCGTTGTTAATACTCAAGTTTTTTCTTCTCTATTCTTAAGTTTCTTATAGACCCCTCCACTGGATGTGGCTTTGTTAGATGAGCCATCTATATAAACGTGTATCCATGTTTCTGGTGGATATACTCTCCCAAGATATTCTTCTGTAATAAATTTTCTTTCTAATTCTGTCTGAATTTCCTTTTTCCCTATTCCCTCTATGGTTTCTACCATCTCAGGGGACTTGACTTTTTTCCATGGTGAGATTTGGGATGTTTGTTTTAGATCTCTAACCACTGCCTGATGAAGCACAGATATAAATCTATTTTTATATCTCTATAGCTCTCTCGATTATTGTTCCCAACACATATATTATCCACCTGCTCACTCTAAATGCTCCTGCTCATCCTTCTTATTATATTTGTCCTTCTGCTCTTGCTTTTCAACGTCGCAGAGAGAAGGCATGTGTAGGTTTCTGGTTTGTGCTAGGGGGGAGGCTTGTGTTGCCAACATGTTGAACTTTTGGAGTGTTTCTTTGATCCCCTCTATCCATTCTCACTGGGGTCAACCTCTTGCTTGTGGTCCTGAAACCTCCATGTAGTATGACCTCGCTGTAGATCAATCATACTGCACCCTTGTCAAATGTCCAAACCACTTTATTTTCTGTTTCATTATGGTAGTTAAACCATTGTAGCCTCCACTATTTTCCTACAAAATACAATGTCTAGAAAAGAGATGAATTAGAGGTGACTTAATACAGGTTTATAAGATAATCAAAGGAAAGGATAAATTAGACTATAACAAGTTTTTCAAAATACAACCACCTACAAGAACACGAAAGCATAGCTACAAATTAATTAAAGATGATACGGAATCCGTCCAGAGTTGATCAGCCACCCGTGATTCAGTTTCTAACAGCTGAAGAATGTTGACAAGTTGACATTCATCGCAGAATGCAGGCAGTTTATGGTGACAAAAGTGTGTCGAAAACAACTGAAGAACTGGACAACGATGTTTAAAGAAGGTTGTGATTTAACAAAAGATCTTCAGAGACCAGGTCAGGTGCATATTGTTGCGTTCTCACGTCCTTCTTTAAACATCGTTGTCCAGTTCTTCACTGTTGTCTTCGACACACTTCAATGGTCTGCCGAGGAAACTATGAGTCGAAGGATAATGGCATTTTACAATCTTGATGAATGTATGTGCTGTTTACACCAGAAGTGACATCATCATGCGCATCATACATATGTTCACTTGTTGCAGTTTGATCTGGTTTAATTTGAACATGCCTTGCAGATTAAGGAAATGTAAATGAAACTGGTTGTATACAGACTCTGCAGAGTCTTCTAAACCAGTATAAAGATGTTAAGTTGAGTTAAGTGTTACAGTTAGACAAAAATTAAGTGAGACAAGCACATAAGACTTTGCTAAAATTTTGTCCACAGAATCAGATGCTTGAATTTCTTAATGAAGGCAGGGGTGACCTATTTTTCAAACTGTGGAGCGAATACATACCAGCAAATGTAAAGGATGATGATAGTGTTTCTCAGAAACTTGAGTTCTGTTTAAACATGTTTTTTGCTCTTTACCCAGTCAAGTACAGCCAACCTCAGGTATTGTTATAAAAAACACTTTATAAAAAATACTTGTTTTTCTGAATTGCTATTGAATATAAACACATATGATTGTGGGATTAAGATGCTGAGCAGTGCTTGGACTGTAGCGGTCAGTGACCCAAAGCTGACTGCTAGTGTCAGAGCCAGCAACCTAGAGTTGCCAAGACCCTTCTACACCTCCATGTGGTGGTCCTGGATAACAGGCTGCAACATAGCAGACTGGCTAAGGAGAAGGGATTGAAGGGGAAAGGCTAATCCAGTACCCAAAAATGCCTGCTCAAGTTAGATGTGTTAGACCGAAATGTGCAAATATCGCAGTCAAGCTGTAAACTATGACACAAAGCATTCCACTCTCCAGACTACATCCTGTTACTTGCAAAGCCCTTTTCATAGCTTGGTAGCGGGAGTTTGAGAACGAAAGAAGAAGAAGAACATATGATTGTGCGTGTGAGAGAGAGAATATAACTTTTTATGTAGGATAACTTTTGTATGCAGTAGTGTGTGAAAGAATTGGCAGAAATAACTATGTAAAAAACTAACTAAAAAACTAACTAAAAAACTAACTAAAAAAAACAAAAACATTTCTCATGTCTTGAAATGTAAGTGATTGACAGTGATATTTTTGCCAACTACCTATTTTTAATAATAAAATGATAGCAGAACTATTTCAATCACAGTAAGAAATAGATTATTAGCAAGTACATTTTAGTTGATTCACTACCGAAGGGCATTTTTGTTCTCGATATAAAACTCCAACACAATATCACTCACTTGAAGACTATTTATTATCAGAAATATTTCCTTAACTAACCAACATATTTGTACTGAAATATTCACAGTTGAATGACGAATAGAAGGAAATAAATCTTGAATGTGAGGATGCAGATTAGTGTAAAAGAGATTACAGTGACACGATTTTGTTATCAACCCCAACAAAAAAAAACAACAAAAAATTGTACTCGCAACTAAATAATTAAACAAAATATCCATTACACAGACCAGACCATGGATTTCTATCAAAGATAATCCATGTGTAAATAGCAATCACTGTATGTTCTTAAAGTTTAATTTTATTAAGTGTAATAATTTTCACATTTTGCTGAAGGCATGGGAAGTTAAACATTTCAATTATTTTCATCTAAAGTGCCACATATTTTGACATGATTTAGCAAAGAACATGCATAGTAAACGTATAATCTTTATTTGACTATAGACTAAAATGGCGACACTCTGAAAAATAAAGAAAATTCCAAAGTTTTCAAACACTTGGAGCTGAGGAATTTTGTATACAAATCATGAATGGGACTATGAACTTTTTATTTGAGTCAAAAATATGGACTCTGCATAGTGAATGATTTAAAAGACACAAATAGATGAATTCTTGATTTTATCAAATGACACAAATACACATGAGATATGAAATATATACATATTTACATATTTGTAATAGCAATGCTCATTCTGAGAACAAACCCATACAAGACTTGTGTATGACTACTGATCAGACATGTTAGGGTCAAGCAAATTATACTAGCCAACTGACCACAACTTCTATTTAGTTCTCCCTGGAAACAAGCTCTTCTTCTTGGCAGTCTGGCTAATGAGGTGGGGAATCGACGTGATCACAAGTTAAGATTTCTATCAGCCATTGTTGCAATATTTACTGTCTTTAATAAAATCTCTATCAGCCATTGTTGCAATATTTACTGTCTTTAATAAAATCTCTATCAGCCATTGTTGCAATATTTACTGTCTTTAATAAAATCTCTATCAGCCATTGTTGCAATATTTACTGTCTTTAATAAAATCTCTATCAGCCATTGTTGCAATATTTACTGTCTTTAATAAAATCTCTATCAGCCATTGTTGCAATATTTACTGTCTTTCACAAGTCAAGATCTCTATCAGTCATTGTTGCAATATTTGCTGTCTTTAATAAAATCTCTATCAGCCATTGTTGCAATATTTACTGTCTTTAATAAAATCTCTATCAGCCATTGTTGCAATATTTACTGTCTTTAATAAAATCTCTATCAGCCATTGTTGCAATATTTGCTGTCTTTAATAAAATCTCTATCAGCCATTGTTGCAATATTTACTGTCTTTAATAAAATCTCTATCAGCCATTGTTGCAATATTTACTGTCTTTAATAAAATCTCTATCAGCCATTGTTGCAATATTTACTGTCTTTAATAAAATCTCTATCAGCCATTGTTGCAATATTTGCTGTCTTTAATAAAATCTCTATCAGCCATTGTTGCAATATTTACTGTCTTTAATAAAATCTCTATCAGCCATTGTTGCAATATTTACTGTCTTTAATAAAATCTCTATCAGCCATTGTTGCAATATTTGCTGTCTTTAATAAAATCTCTATCAGCCATTGTTGCAATATTTACTGTCTTTAATAAAATCTCTATCAGCCATTGTTGCAATATTTACTGCCTTTAATAAAATCTCTATCAGCCATTGTTGCAATATTTACTGTCTTTAATAAAATCTCTATCAGCCATTGTTGCAATATTTACTGTCTTTAATAAAATCTCTATCAGCCATTGTTGCAATATTTGCTGTCTTTAATAAAATCTCTATCAGCCATTGTTGCAATATTTACTGTCTTTAATAAAATCTCTATCAGCCATTGTTGCAATATTTACTGTCTTTAATAAAATCTCTATCAGCCATTGTTGCAATATTTACTGTCTTTAATAAAATCTCTATCAGCCATTGTTGCAATATTTACTGTCTTTAATAAAATCTCTATCAGCCATTGTTGCAATATTTACTGTCTTTAATAAAATCTCTATCAGCCATTGTTGCAATATTTACTGCCTTTAATAAAATCTCTATCAGCCATTGTTGCAATATTTACTGTCTTTAATAAAATCTCTATCAGCCATTGTTGCAATATTTACTGTCTTTAATAAAATCTCTATCAGCCATTGTTGCAATATTTGCTGTCTTTAATAAAATCTCTATCAGCCATTGTTGCAATATTTACTGTCTTTAATAAAATCTCTATCAGCCATTGTTGCAATATTTACTGTCTTTAATAAAATCTCTATCAGCCATTGTTGCAATATTTACTGTCTTTAATAAAATCTCTATCAGCCATTGTTGCAATATTTACTGTCTTTAATAAAATCTCTATCAGCCATTGTTGCAATATTTACTGTCTTTAATAAAATCTCTATCAGCCATTGTTGCAATATTTACTGTCTTTAATAAAATCTCTATCAGCCATTGTTGCAATATTTACTGTCTTTAATAAAATCTCTATCAGCCATTGTTGCAATATTTACTGTCTTTAATAAAATCTCTATCAGCCATTGTTGCAATATTTACTGTCTTTAATAAAATCTCTATCAGCCATTGTTGCAATATTTACTGTCTTTAATAAAATCTCTATCAGCCATTGTTGCAATATTTACTGTCTTTCACAAGTTAAGATTTCTATGAACCATTGTTGTAATATTTGCTGCCTTTCACGTTAAGATTTCTGTCAACCATTGTTGCAGTATTTGCCATCTTTCACAAGGTAAGATTTCTCTCAGCCATTGTTGCAATATTTGCTGTATTTCACAAGTCACAATTTCTATTAACAGGCTGAAAAGGAGGAAGCAATGTCAAAATTCAAGAAGTTTCTAGAGAATAGAGGATCGTCACTGAGCCAGACGACAGAGTTTCTTCCTTATTATGCCCTGCCGTATGTGCCGAATCCTAAAACACATCCTTCATACGGAGAACTCTTCTCTGTGAGATTAAGTTTGAATTTATATTAATTACATGATCATTTGCTGTTTAAAACTACCCATGCTAAGTTCTTTGTCATGTTTATTTGGAAGTAGGTTACAGTGTTTTTAAACATTTTGGGAAGTGTACTGAAGAAAGTGGACTTGTGTCTTCCTGGCTGTAGTGCAATGCAAGGCTTCTCTTCAAGGTCACCACTTTAGGGGCCACAGTGTTGATTCCTACCTTGTTGGCGTGGGAGGAAGACTAACGTCTGGTCAGGCAAAACATGCTGATCAGACATGTTAGTCAGGGTCAGGCAAAGTATACTGATCGGACATGTTAGTCAGGGTCAGGCAAAGTATACTGATCGGACATGTTAGTCAGGGTCAGGCAAAACATGCTGATCAGACATGTTAGTCAGGGTCAGGCAAAGTATACTGATCGGACATGTTAGTCAGGGTCAGGCAAAACATACTGATCAGACATGTTAGTCAGGGTCAGGCAAAACATACTGATCAGACATGTTAGTCAGGGTCAGGAAAAACATACTGATCAGACATGTTAGTCAGGGTCAGGCAAAGTATACTGACCAAGACCCTCACCTCAACTTCCCCACAGTCCTCCCTGAAAATGGACTATTTTCATGGCAGCCTGGCTAATGAGGTAAGGGATCAACTTAATTCCCGCAGTAGTGAGTGACATGCAAATGAAACCAAGCATAGCACAACCGCCTGGAGGACCCCGGTCCACATTCATCAGCACACTCGGGATGTGAGGAAAGCTACAATGCCCGCCACTAAACGTCCTTTTCAGGGCGCACAAAAGAGAATCCTGCTCATTGTGGGCATTCAGCAACAACAACAACAACCTTATTGGCCAGGTTCCTGTAAAACAACCTGGTTTCCAGAGCATGACATTGATGTGATGTGGAGCCTTGATCAGTAAGTTTCATCTGACCCTGATGCTAGCCTTAGCTCCCTTTAATTGGATGAGGAAGAAGAAGAAAAATATATATTTATGATGATAAAGATAAAACCAGCTGACAACATTACAAGGCAGGCACTGTACTGGAATCCTCAGGGCAAGAGAAGTAGGGGCAGACCTAAACACTCATGGAGAAAGGAAGTTGAGATAAACATTTAAAAAAAGGACAAGAAAGATGGGGGAGATGTGGAAATGATAGTGCATGACGGGAATACTTGGCCAGTATTTGTTGAGGAGTGTGCACTACAGCAATCAATGCTGTTAAGATACAACAGATTAAAAGTAAAAAGGCTAACCACGAAAAAGGTGGTTCACAGAAATATCTGAGGTGGTGAAGTCCACAGTGCACGAGGCACACAGTCGAGCTTGTTCTAGAGAGCTCTTCATAACCTGATGCTGAAAGGTATAACAGGATAAGAAAAAATAAAATAGAAAGAAAGCTCGGCAAACAATTGAAGGGTTTTGATTGCTTGATTGAAAGACGGCTGTCCAAACAATGTGTAGAGCTGATGCTCTATCTCAGAATATTAAAATTATTGTTTAGTTTTGTTACCTGAATTATGAATAGAAGAAAGGGGAATAAAGAATAGTAACACTGTAACCTGCCAGGCATGTCATGTAGTAAGAGGGGACAAATGAGGGTTGGGCATGTAGCTGGCTACTCTTTCATGTAGAAACTATAACAAGAAAGATAGACAAGTCAACATTTGATGAATTGACATGTATTTATGGAAGTCAAATACTCCATAGGGAGCGGAAACAGTTTTGATTGATTGATTGAATTTATTTATTATCCTTAGTCAGTGCTTTATAATCATTAACCCTTTATAGTCTAACCTAATTTATAAGATGTTAGTCTTAATGTCCAAGACAAAGGCAGTAATTTGATCTGTTTCATGGTTAATCAAAAAATGTCATTAAAACTCAAATTTATGATTTTTAAAATTTAAAGACGCAGCTTTTGTTTTGTAAATTAAATTTAGCTAAATTACAAGATAAGATTGATAAACGACATCTAACTTCAGATAAATCGGACTGTAAGTGGTTCTACTCTAGCTTGGAATGCATTGCCACAGGAAGAAGTTGACACAGGGACAATTAATGCATTTAAGAATAGTTAGCAGACCCCACAGTTTGCCCTGGCCGTTATTCTATCTTAGAACATTCTCACTCTCATCCACATCATTCTGACCATACTCAGTAAATGACATAATCACACAGCAGGTGGCATATTTATTATATCATACTCATATCATAGAATGAGTAGAGAAATTACAAACACAATATAATACATATCTTAACTAAGCATTCTACTAAAACGGGAATTGTAAGCATTAGCTATTGATGGAATTCCCAACTAACTAAAAAACCCAGTTCTATTGCCTTGCAATTACATCACACACACATCACCTTAACTGCGTCTTCAACACACTTTATCAAATACTCTTCCTCTCTGAAATCCCCTCAGGCGGGCGATCTCGACATAACTCGTTCACAATGTGTCCTTGCTTACAAACACACGTTCAGATTATCTATTAATGCAAAACTCACAAACCTATTTGAGCGATCCTGTTCTATCACTAAACATTCATCCAACCGTCTATCAATCGCTCCTCTATCTAAGTCGGTGAGTTAAACATACTATCTACATTCAGTCTCTCTCTCTCTCTCACTCTCCTCCATACAGCTTCTCTCTCTCCAGCCTCTCGAGCTAAACTTTGTCTCGAGTTATATATCCTCAAGCAAGGCCAGAGCTTGACCAATCGATCTCAGGTGATGGCCATCTTCAGTCCCATTGGAACAAAACACTTTGCACACCTGTCACTCATTCTCTCGCAGCAAGCCCCGCTGCCAATTTTGTCTGTCAATCAATCTTCCCCTACCAAAATCGGAAGGCCAGTGGTCAGTTTCTACCTGTCCACATTCCTTAACCCAACTCTGTTCTCCTTTGCTGAGACGGTGAGTGACCTTGACATGTATTCAGGTAGTTTTAAGCTTTAACATGTTCAGGCATCCTAAACTCCCCTTGCTCCGGCGGGAACTGTTACAATAGATTGAATGCGCATAGCTTTTAGAGTGAGACAATGTAAATGAAATTGATTGTATACAGACTCTGCAGAGTCTTCTAAACTAGTATAAAGACATAAAGTTAACTGCAATGAACAATTTGGACTGTAAAGGGTTAACATCCGCAGTTGAACATTACTGTTTTATATTGTCTCAGGAAAAATGGAGCACAGATCTGAAAGCGAGAGTTGAGAAGTTTCTGGCTTCGTCTCTCAAGTCAGCATCGCAGCCCAGGCTGTTTGATATATATGTATCCTTTTTGTAGAAATTCCTAGAATAATGTGGCATGTACTGGAGTGCCCCACTATATAAACACATGCTGATACGAATGTCTTCAATTATAACCTGAACCCTTGCATTCTCTTCTTTGACATTCATCCTTTATAGGGCATTGTGTTGTGGTTTGCAGCTAGGCTTCGATATCTGCGTCATTTGGCCTGACACATCTAATTTCAGCTGACTTTTTTTTTAAGTACTGGGTTTGCCTTCCCACTGCGATTCCTATCCCTTGGCCGGACTATACTAGTGACTAGTGCAGCCTGTTTCCAGGGCCGCCACATGCAGACAGTATAGGGTCTTAGTCAGCTATGTTTTGCCTGATATGAGCCGCTGATTTCTGTCAGCTCATGAACAGCTGCATCTTAAAGTAGGCCATGGCATAACGCCTCCATGGTTAGGTGGCTTATTAAGAGCAGCATAGATGGCCTCTGACAGACTGCGGGTCTACTTTGCTCTAGTGCTTGAGTCTATTAAGGTGGACTTGCACATTGGTTAATCGCGGCACTTGTCCGAATGCAGCTTATAATAAGCTGCTTGAGCCTAGCCCGCTAATCAGAAAATCCTCATCCAGCTCATGCTAGAGCTGGGACCTGCACAGGGGTATACGCCTCTGTAGAAGTACAGATCGACTAAGACACACCATCGTCACCCAGAGTGTGCGTATCTATCAGCTGTTTAGCCTCAGGCTTTTACATTATTTTTAAGCCGACCAGTTGGTTCTTAAATAGAATTGAAAGTGCTCCATGTTTTCTTCAAATTTCTTTTAAAAATCTTGCGCTATCCAGGAGATTTAATTCTTTCTTTAGTATTGTCCATATCAAATGTAAATAAAAGCCAGGTCAGGTTAGGTCATCCCGTAACTAGTGAGGTCGTTGGGGCACACATGAAGACATCCTCACAACTCCACGCCATCCCTCTCTGTCAGATGCCGCTGCCCGTGACTCTTCTGGTCGGAGACTGGTCCATTCTTTTATGTTGTCCTCCCATCTCTTCGTCGTCTGCCATGCACCTTCCCGTGGAGGATTGTGTTTTCAAGACCACTTGATCTCGATATGTGACCGTACCATGTGAGTTTCCTTCTTTTGACAGTTGCCAAGATATCTTCGAAAGGCCCTATTGCTGTTGTAATTCTATCTCGTATTTCCTCGTTTGTAACTCGATCTTTGTACGTGACGTTTAAAAGTTTTCTGAAACATCTCATCTCCAAGGCCTGTATCCTTCGTTGAAGGTCAGCTGTAACTGTCCATGTCTCACACGCATAGAGGAATATTGACAGGACCAGTGTACGCATTAATCTGATTTTCGTGCTTAGTACTTACCGTTTATCTTGCCAGATTTTGCTAAGCCGTGAAAGCGCTGCTATTGTCTGTGCTATTCTGGCCAACACTTCACATTTTGATCCTTCATCACTGACAATTGACCCAAGATATTTAAAACGGTCAACCACTTCGAGTTCCTGACCGTTAGCTTTTATCTTGTTGTTGAAGCCCGTAGCGTTGTTGGTCATTAATTTTGTCTTTCCAGCGTTTATCTCCATACCATAGTCAAGAGCGGTTTCATCGAGCCTTCTGACCCATTCCTGGAGTTCTGCTTCTGAACCCGCCAACCCGTCGATATCATCTGCAAAACGAAGGTTGGCAATCGTTCTGCCCCCTATCTTGACAGTACCAACGTGACCTCCAAGTGCCTCACTCATAATTCCTTCAAGGAATATATTGAAAAGAGTTGGAGAGAGTGTACACCCCTGTCTCACACCAACTGATGTGCGAAACCAGTCCTCTCGCCTCTAATTCACAAGAACTGCGCTAGACGCCTTGTTATACAGGTGTTCAAGGACCGTTATAATATTTCCGTTGATATTATACATCCTCATAGTTGCCCAAAGTGCTTTATGCCATACCCTATCAAACGCCTTCTTAAAATCCACAAACACATGATACAGTGTTTGCTGTTGTTCTAGATATTTCTCGCTTAGCAGTCTTAAATTAAATATCTGTTCTGTAGTGCTTCTTCCCTGTCTGAACCCTGCTTGCTCCTCGGCAATAATGTTCTCTGCTTGGGGTTTTAATCAGAACAGAGTACTGTTCTGAGCTATATAACTATGAAGGGCGAAACAAACCTGAGAAAACATTCCCCCCAACACCAACAAATATAGAGGATAACCAACTGATAATGAAGGAAGAGGTCATTGCAGCGGTAAAGACATTGAGAAGAGGGAAGGCGGCTGGCGTGGACAATATACCAGCAGAGCTCTTACAAGCAGGTGGAGAGGTAGTGGTGGAAGGCCTGACACACATCTGTAACAAAATATGGGCGACAGGAAACTGGCAGGACTTATGGACGAAATCAATAGTTATACCGTTACATAAGTCTGGAAACCTAAAGCTGTGCCAAAATTACAGAACAATAAGCCTCATTAGCCACCCTAGCAAGGTCATGCTTAGATTAATCCTAGACCGATTGAATCTTCAAATCCAAGTGAAAAACAAAAGAAATCATTTCCAAAAGTCTAAAACAAATATCTAAATCGCTTTTGTTTTCAACAGCACACGAGGTAAGTTGAACTCTCTACAATCAAAAGAGCAGTATTTTCAGTCAATTTCTACCTCAGCCTGGTTGTCTTTCTATTATTAAAAACGCTTTAAAAAAACGTCAGCGTTGAAACATCGGATAAAAGCGACAGACAATGCCCCTGTAAATTTGTGCGCCAAAAAGTCAAATCAGGTAATCTAATACAGTCTACGAGGGCTGGTAAAAAATTTTTCAATCTTAGGCTGGAAAAAAACTACTAACTTACCTGTTTAGTTGAAAACCTAATCCCCTATAAAATAGGCCATTTCTAAGTTGACACACTTCTCCCAGCAGTGCTCCCGCTATGTTAAGTCATTTTTGAGGTTCTCCATCAGGCATTTCATTTGTCTTGATTTTTTTATGTCCTGAAATTATTTCATCCCTTTGAATGACAGCTGGGGCTGAATTAATAATGATAGGAGCAGAGACATTTAGAAAGGATGTTGAATGAACCTTTTCTTGACCGAAGTTTCAGAAAGGTTCAGGATCCAATGGAAAGGGTAAGTTTTTGTCCAGTATTTAGAAGCATATAAGGATGCAAGAAAGAGTTGTGCTTGAGGCTCGCAACATCATCATGTAAAAAGAGCTGTTATAGAAACCACTGCTGCAAGAGTACATACATGTACTTTGGTACAGGCTTCCCGTAAGAAAGGTGGCAGAAAAGTGTATATATGTGTCCACAATGTGTATGTGGTTCTTAAATATTAGTTTTGTTACAATTACATATGGTTCTATTTCTTTGTACCTGATATGGTACAGAATGTACATATTTAGATTTACTTCTTCTTCTTCTGCATTCGTTCTCAATCTCTGCCTACCAAGTCCTGAACAGGACTTCATAAGTAGCAGGATGTAGTCCGGAGAACGGAATGCGTTGTGTCGCTAGTTTACAGCTTGACTGCGATATTTGCACCTTTCGGTCCGACACATCCGTCTTCGGCAAGGAGATTTACTAATTATCTTTTGAAATGAACATGTAAATACATAGTATTTAAGCACTATACAAAGTTTCTAAACTTGTCTGAAAGCCCCGGAAATGACCTACATGAATAAGTTGTTTTACTGTAATATGATATTTAGATTGTTGTTGTTCACTGTCCACAACGAGTCAGTTTATTCTTTTGTGTGCCCTGAAAAGGGCGTTAAGTGGCAGATTGTAGTAGCTTTCCTCACGTCTCGAGCGTGATGAAGAAAGTGGACCGTGGTCCCCCAGGACGTTGTGCTATGCTTGGCTTTATCTGCGTGGCGCTCACTACTAGCGATCTTCTTCTTCTTCTTCGTACGCTATCAGACGTCAACCTTTATTTTTTCGAAAAAAGCAGCGGTCATCCTGAGGCTGTCGACACTGCCATAGTGCTTGTCTAGTGTTGCCACTGGTGATGGCTACATCTGCTTTCTCTGATCCTCGTATGTCGGGCAGTTTTGCAGCAAATGTTCAGCGGTCATTTTCCCGGTACTGCACATGCATTCGTCAGTGCCACCTATCTTCAATTTATTGAACAGGTGGTACCTCAGTCTATTGTGGCCAGTGCGAAGTCTGAAGACCACGACCTGCTCTCTTCTGTTCAACTGGTAATAGGCATCGTTTTTTGTGTAGCCAGTATGTTCTGTTTCCCATTTGGCCATGTATCTAGCTCTTATAAGCCTTTTTGACTCTTCGTATGTCACACTAGGATCTGGTTGTGGTAGTCTTGCACCTTCTTTTGTCAGTCTGTCTGCCTCCTCGTTGCCTTGGATGTTACAGTGCCATGGAACCCACTGTACCACTACTCTTTTTGGTGCGGACTGCTGGCATAGTTGACAGAGCACTGCTCTTAAGTCATTAAGTTCAGAATTTTTCTGGCTTTTTAGTGCTACTATTAGGGATCACAACGATCCACATCTCATCAGCCTTGAAAAAAGCCTGTTTCCAGGGGACGTTACTTGGAAGAGAGATTGTGGTCTTGATCAGTGTATTGACCCTGACAGGACGCCCTGGTCAGTATGTTGTGCCTGACCCTGACAGGACGCCCTGGTCAGTATGTTGTGCCTGACTGGGCTAGCACCTCAGTTCCCCATGCTATTTAGATACAACGGGTTCAAGACCAAATGCTGACCACGAAAAAGGTGGCTTACTGAAATATCTGAGGTTGCTTTCCAAGTCTCAACTTTCATTTTCAACTTGATGACCATCTTTTAAACTTTGATTGTTTATATTATCTATGTAAATGTGTATTTCACATTACTCAATGTATCTTGGGACATGGCTATTCTCTTCTTAACCTTGGTTAATTTTATGTGACAAGATATAATAAACATTTCTCTAGCTTCAACATATTTCACTTTAATGTCATTTTTTATTAGGGTATATACCATATGTTTAGTTAATTATTGTAATTTTCATGTTCTCAATATTAATTTAGGGAGCCGTGTCGCTCAGTGGTTAGCACGCTGGCTTCGCATCAGAGTGGTCCTGGGTTCATTCCCCAGTTCAGGCGGTAATGTTTTTTCAGACCACAATGGCTCTCAGGTCGACCCAGCCTTAAATGGGTACTGGTTTAGTCTGAGAAGTAAAAGCGGCGAGGGAGAGGAGATGGCTACCGCCCTCATATAGCTGAGCCTTTGACATGTGAGATTACTAACACCTCACACCCCTACGGCAGTAATGCTATGGGTTACTTGACTTTACTTTACAATATTAATGTCCAGTCTGTGGTCTGTACCTCTGTTGATTATTTCTTCCACTAATTTATTTACTTTTCTCACCTTCAGCTGAAAGTACTGTAGCATCTCTAAAATTGTCTATCATTTTTATATTGATGTTTAGTAAAGGTATTCTTTCAACCCTTTTGACAATTTTTGTTCTGTGTAGATATTAAATAGGCAATATGTTGTGCCTAACTGGACTAGCATCTTTAGCTCACCATTTGCTTATCTAAGATTATTTCTCATTTTTCTATTTGATGTTTAGTAAAGGCATTTTTTGGTTCTATGTAGATATTAAATAAACAATATGTCAACATACATTTAGGTAATGCTTCCAATATTTTGTTTATTATCAGGTGAATAATTCTTTCCCGTTCTAATTGTTTCTACTTATTCCCAGTATTGATTATTGGTTAATCCGATATCTGTCTAAACCTAAACAATTTTTTACAAACTTGTAGGCTCGCAACAACAGCAGCAAATAGCAATGATGAGTCAGCAGGTTGTGGAGGCAGAGAGAAAGGCAGCCAGTTACTTAAAGAGGCACAGTAAAGTTCAGGTAAGCAAAGAAATTAGAAGACTTGGCACTGACGATGCATAAGCTATGTTTTTTCCTTTTTTTTATTTTACATGTTTGCCTCGCTAGTTTCTAATGGTGGAGGCACGCCTATTCCACCCCAGACCGTAGTTAATTGGGCGATATTAAGACACATAAAAGCAGTGCTTGGATGCAGAAGCTAAACAACATGGACAATTTATGGCATAACACTAACAAGCATATTCCCTGTGGCAATGTACGGGGTGTGAGATATGGACTGTGACATAAGTAGCAAGGAAGAAAATTGGAGCGTTTAAAACAAAATGTAACAGAATAATCCTAAAAATTCCTTGGATAAAGAAAGTGACAAATAAAACCATCCTAGAAGATCTGAATGTTGAAGAAAACTGGCTCATAAACAATGTTATATTTCGGAAATTGAATTTTTTCTACTATGTCAAACATCATGACGAACTGGAAAGAACAGTCCTGGAAGGCATGGTACCTGGATGGCGACGCAGGGGTCGACCAAGAAAAAAGTGGATGCAAGATATCAAGGATACTCTATCCATGAACATGGAGCAGGTGAGAAGATTGACTGCAGACCGAGATTCATATCGGCTGGCTGTGATGAGAGCGACGTTCTACAAAGGACATGCTACATGATGATGATGCCTTGTACATTCTTTCTGTGCGGATGTCGCTGATAATATTTGTTAATATATTTGTTACTTTCTGAGTTCATGCCTTAGCCAACCTGGCTCTCTTCTTTGTTACATTATACCTCTTCCTAGGTATCTTAAATGTGTTGTTTGTTTGAATCTTTCCAGTCCTGGGTAATTTTGCAGATTTGTTTGAATAATTATTCTAGTTGAGGGTTCAGAAATAAGAATACACAATTAAACCTATGGAAATAACTCATCAGTAGAGAGGATGGCATGAACTAGTGGTTAAGTGACATGCCTCACATGAAGTTGCTGGGTTCGCTTCTCATTACATCACCGGCTGTTATCCCGAATAAACAAATCCTTAGAAAATGCAGGAGGATGCAGACCTTTAAATAAAATGCATGCCGAAGTCGGATGCACTGGGCCGACAGGCGCAAAATAAAAACATAGTGCAACGCACACCACCTTGGGGAATAGCAAAAAAAGCGAAAAAAAAATAACCCCCACAAAAACTCATCAGTAGACATAAGCATTGTCACTTAGCAAATCAGACATGATGGATGAGACATGTGGATTGTATGTCTGACGAGCGCCTCCCTAACCCGCGGCAATGAAGACGAGCCCTCACCTTTAACTTAACCTTTAACCATTGCCACCATCAGGATAGGGTATAGAGTGATTACAAACCTACGCTTTGTAGATGACATTGACGGACTGACGAAGATTGAGACAGAACTTCAGGAATTTATCTGAAGACTGGATGTAACAGCACAGGGTTATGGCATGGGGATAAACGCAGAAAAGACAAAGTTGAGTACCAACAACACTGAAGGAATCAAAGAAAATTGACGAGAGCTTGAAACAATGAACCACTTCAAATATCTGGGCTCAACGATCAGTGATGAGAGATCAAAACCAGAGGTTCTGGCCAGAATAGCACAGACAACAGCATGATTGACACCTTTATGGAATGATAAATGACTCACCCTTGCAATAAAGGTCTGACTAATGCACTCACTGTTTCGTTTGATATTTCCCTACGCCTGTGAAACATGAACCATTGCGGCAGACCCCCAGAGAAGAATCCGGGCCATGGAGATAAGATGTTTTAGAAGACTCCTAAATGTCACCTACAAAAACTGTATCACAAATGAAGAAGTGCGATAAAGAATTGAAAATGCAAGTGGACTTTACGATGACCTCCTCACAACGACCAAAAGGCGAAAGCTGGCTTGGTATGGCCACGTATCAAGGTCCAAGAGCCCTGCAAATACGAGGCTACATAGCACAGAACAAGGCAATCGAAGGCAGGGATGCCTAAGAAAACGATTGGATGACATCTATTAATGGATAAAGATGCGACTAGAGGTTCGCAAAAAGCAACCACAGACAGAGAGGGAGGGCTCAGGATTGCGAAGGTGTCAGCAGGAGTGCCCCAACAATCTCTAGAGGTCACAGGATGAACTGAACTGATTTGAAGAAAATAATTTGTTGTCATGTTTTTAAAATAAGCTACATTGAATGTTCTAATCTTTTAAATGAGCTACATTGAATGTTCTAATTTTTTTAATGAGCTACATTGAATGTTCTAATCTTTTAGAAGAGCTACTCTGAATTTTAAGGTAGGCACATTGAATGTTCTAATATTTTAATGAGCTACTAGCCCGAGCGGCCTGCCGGGGTCTTTGTGTATGACAAGGACAAGAATAGTACCACTGCCTCACAGAGAGCATGTTGTAAGAAGCAATTAGCTGTGTGACATGGCATACCACTGGTCATGGATAGGTGGTTTGTTTAGAGCAGCAAAGATAGCCTCTAACAGGCTGTGGGTCTACTTTGCTCTAGTGTTTGAGTCTACAAAGATGGACTCGCACATCGGTTAACCACCCTCTGTAAGTGATTGTCCCAATGCAGTGGGGTATTAAGCTGCTCTAGCCTAGCCCACTAAGCAGGAAAACCCTTTAGCAGGCTACATCTAGCTCATATCAGGGCTGGGACCTGCACAGGGGCATCTGCCCCTGCAGAAGTACAGGTCGACTAAAAGACTAAGAACTAAGAACCTTGAATGTTCTAATTTTTTTAATGAGAAAGCTACCTTGAATGTTCTAGATTTTTAAACGAACTACCTTGAATGTTCTAATATTTTTAATGAGCTAACTTTTAATGTTTGTTCTCATGTTTTTTAATTTTGTTTTTTTAATAGTCAGATTACCATAATCTGATTGGCATAACCGCAGATCTGGTTGATGCCCTTGAAGCAACAGTACAAGGAAGACCTGTAAGTGAAATTGTTACGTATTTTGCAAATTACTTCTTCTGAAAAAGAATGTGGTCAAATCTATAGTTTGTTTTGAAAGAGTTTTCTGTTTTGCTTTCCTTCATATTAAAAAATATTAACTCATTACTCATATTACTCATTACTTATATATACAGGATCCCATTCCATAAGTGCTTTTTGCGTTTAGAGTGAGAGGAGAGGTCGTTGCTGAGCGCATTAGGGCATACATGTCAACAATCTCCAGTATGAGAATGGAGACGGAAGTAGTGACCTCATCACTGACATGGATATCTGAGACTTCTATAACAAGGGCAGTCATCGTGACAGATGCGCAAGCTGTACTTCAGAAAGGACAGAAGGGATGGCTTAGGTACGAGTGGATAGCAGCTGTTGAGGCCTCAAACCTCCAGGCGTTGACATGGATCAACTGTCCTGCTCATGCCGGGGTTCAGGGCAATGAAAGAGCTGACATCTTGGCTTCACAAGCTGCCATCATGGGCACATTAGTGATGGATAGAAGTGACATTTTGAAATCAATCAATGACCGCCTGCTGGATGAGGACACCATCGCAATAGATGAAGCAGCCAATCCACAGACTGCAAAGTTTCAACATTAAACGAGGTTCGAGCGGAGTGGGCCGCATGAGAAGACGGCGCAGGAGAGTGTACAACCAGCAAGCTACAGGGACCATCAGCATCCATACCTTACACCATTTGATGAGAGAGACAGCACCTATGGATATGCCCGGACTGCAGTGATGTAGATTCTTAGAAACAGAAACAGAAAGTGCTTTTTGTGTCTCTTTAAGTAGGAATAGGGTTACACCTTCAATGTGGTGTGTGGGATCTAGATGATGTATCTTCTTCTTCTTCGTACGCTGTCAGACGTCAACTTAAATTTGTTTGAAGAAAGCAGCTATCATCCTGAGGCTGTTGACACTGCCATAGAGCTTGTCTAGTGTTGCCACTGGTGATGACCACATATGCTTTCTCTGGTCCTTGTATGTCGGGCAATTTTGCAGCAGATGTTCAGCGGTCATTTTCCCTGTGTCACAGGTGCATTCAACAGTGCCACCTATCTTGTCCTTGATTATTGAATAGATAGTACCTCAGTCTGTTGTGGCCTGTGCGGAGTCTGAAGACCACGATCTGCTCTCTTCTGTTCAGCTGGTAGTAGGCATAATTTTTTGTGTAGCCAGTATGTTCTGTTTCCCATTTGGCCATGTATCTGGCCCTAATAAACCTTTTGGACACTTCGTAGGTCACACTAGAATCTGGTTGTGGTAGTCTTGCACCTTCTTTTGCCAGTCTGTCTGCCTCCTCATTGCCTTGGATGTTACAGTGGGATGGAACCCACTGTACCACTACTCTTTTTGGTGCTGACTGCTGGCATAGTTGACAGAGTACTGCTCTTAAATCATTAAGTTCAGTATTTTTCTGGGTTTTTAGTGCTGTAGCCACGGCCAGGGCATCTGTAAACAGGACTATCTGGCTGTCATTGCTTTCACCTGTCAGCATTGCTTTTACTGCAGCCTTCAGTGCCTCTGCCTCCGCTCTGAAATTGCTTGAGTATTTTCCAGTTGCCACTGACAGTGTTATTTTTGTACCATTTGGTAGGCCCAGGAATACCCCTCCCCCTCCATTCCGTGTTGTGTTTGTTACAGAACCATCGGTGTATGCATGGGTCCAGTCCATGCTTGGGTAATTTTCCGCTATGTACCTCAGGGTTATGTCTCTCCTTTCTTGTTCAGTCTGGCTGTTCTTGTTTCCAATACCTGGTATATTTTCTACCACCTCCGAAATGAAATGCTGTTTCCATGTGGGTTTGTGTACAGTAGGGATGGGCTTTGGTGTTGTTATGGTGTTCATAGTGTCTTCGCTCATCTTTGCTTTGGCTGTTTCTGCAAAGTTTCTCCGCTTTAGTTTCCCTTTTCCAAATCTATTTAGTCTCTGTTGCATTGGATGGTCTGTCAGTCTTCTTAGTTTCTCTGCTTGCTGCTGGAGTCTGCGGTCTCTTCTGTCAGTCATGGATTGCAGATTTGTAATCTTTTCAAGTTCTTCAATTGGCGTTGACTTCATGCCTCCTGTTATAACTCTCATGGCTTGGTTTTGAAGTTTGCTAATTTTATCAAAGTTCGCCTTTGCTGCTGTTGTCCATGCCGTAATGCCATACTCGAGAACTGGTCTCACTCTTCCAGTGTACAGTTTCTTGAGTATTAAAAGAATTAAACAAACTGGGATACTGAGGTCTGAATAGGGAGTAAAAAATAGTTACACAGTAACCTGCTAGGCATGTTGTAGGAGGTGAGTAAGGAGGGTTGAACATAAGGCTGGCTACCCCCATCCTATAGAAACTTTGATCCACAAGAAAAAGAAAAAAATACATGTATACTACTAGTAAAAGAGTAGTGAGAAAGTAACGTGTAATTAAACAAAAATGCATACATAGGATTGCACTCATGTTTCAAACCAACCAGTTACGAAAATATTGCAGAGAGACAGAGTTGCAACATATTCACCTGCACACACCTGTTAATTTTAATCAATAATTTAACGGATAACTTGCATTATCGCGTCTGTAAAGCATATCTTCTTAAAGAGTTGTTTTATTTGTGCCATTTACCTGCCGAATCTTGTTCCATTAATTTCGATAGCTTCTTTTTTGTGTTTTCATACATCCTAGCTATGTTCCCCAGTTACAAAAAATAAAAATAGAATGTTGTTTTACAGTAGCTGTCATAGTACAGTAGACTGTGTTATTGATATGTTAAATGTTGCTTATTTTCTCTTCAGATTGAGATGGGAGTGAGTAATGTCCAAGGGTTGCATTTATAAAGTCTTAACTTTAGAGATATTTCTCACAGCTATCTTATATTACAGCCAGCTATTGCAGCTATCTTGTATTTTTCGTAGACTGATCTATTTTAAAAAATGTAGACTATTCTCAGAGCTATTCTATATTATGTATGTCTCACATCTATCTTTCATAGTAGATGCTTGTCACAACAAATAATTTTTTGTAAAAATATTACAACCATCTATTAATATATAAATTTATTTTAGTTGTTTCTTATTCACGCTTGCTCATTTTAGCCTAAACCCTCTACTTTAGTTGGGGTGCTCAATGAATGTTAATGGTTTCTCAGGTAGTAGAGTTCCCACTATGCGATTCCGTAGCGAAGTGGTTAAGCCGTCGGCCTCGTGATCAGGTGGTGTGGGTTCAACACCGAACTCCGCCGTCTTTTTTACGGGTGCTTGATGTGGAGTTCCCTGCATTTCGTAGTCGCTCCCTAGTCATCTTGTCCTTGACTTGCCACTGGGGTTGGGCGGCACGAGACGAGAGAGTGAGGATAAAAAGTAGCGCAGTTAATCCTTACTAAAATTAGCGCTAGCAAAATTAATTATGCCATAATTGTCTACGATGGACGGAGGCCTTTGCCTTTTTTTGAGTTCCCACTAATACATGACACGGTCACCTGTTCGTGGTCCTGCCATGGTCCTTTGTCAGTGTGTGGTGTTTGATACAGCTTATAGAATCTGTTTGGGAAAAGGTCTCGAGGACTGGCCACTATTTCAATTCATGGATATATGCAAGCGGGATATGAATGATGCGGGCATCAATTTGGAATCCTGGGAACACGACGCCATGGATCGTGTTGCATGGATGAGCAGGATTAAGCGTGGCATACAGACAAAGGGGATACTGATTGCGGACAGGCTAAGGACT
The DNA here is from genome assembly GCA_036924085.1 of Ariolimax columbianus. Classification (NCBI taxonomy): domain Eukaryota; kingdom Metazoa; phylum Mollusca; class Gastropoda; order Stylommatophora; family Arionidae; genus Ariolimax; species Ariolimax columbianus. The sequence goes on along the minus strand of JAVGWX010000005.1, from coordinate 21,502,071 downwards.
AAGTGTTTGAGAAGACATCCTACTACAATGCCGCAAACGGTCCTGATTTTCCTTGCACACACCGTGGAAGACGTTTCTCTGCTGGGATTGGTCTTACAAGTCGCACTCATTATTGTCATGGACTGTAGTTACATCCCTTTTTTCAAAGCACAACTTACTATCGTCTGACAAGACGGAGAGAACCAATGGAGAATCTGTTACACTCATATCATTCTTAAACTCACACTTGCAGAGAGTGGTTTTTTTTGTTTGTGATACAAGAAGAAAATACAATTATACATGTTGACTACTTGAGGACGTTTAAGAGTTCTGGTTTTTTAAGTTTGTGTGTTGACAATTCAGTAGACGGCTTGTGAGAAAAAATATTGTATTATTTTTCACTTTTGTATGTAAAACCTTTTAGATTACACATTTTGTTATCACATCACAAACATTTTGACTTACCCATATCACATCACGAACATTTAGACTTACCCATATCACGTCACAAACATTTAGACACCCATATCACGTCACAAACATTTAGACTTACCCATATCACATCACAAACATTTAGACGTACCCACTTTTTGGTACACCAGTTGTCTTGTGAGCTCATGAAATTGCCACAAAGAACTGAAAGTATTCCTAACCAAATCGGCGTATATATCTGTTAGTTTCCACTGCAAACGAATTTATGACATCTACATAAACAAACTAAACAGACCTACCTCAGAAAAGTCGTTTGAAACAACTTAACTTTATAACAATTACAAAATAAAATGCAGAATAACACAAGCAAAATCCGTCTTCCAGACCATGAAAGGAATATTGTACAACACAACCTTGTCTCTAGAACTGAGAAGGAGAGTCTTTGGATGCTACGTGGAACCAGTACTGATATATGGCAGGGAATTGTGGACAATTACAACCAAGAGCTTAGATCTTTGTAAGCAACGGGGATGTGGTTTTACAGAAGAATGCTGCAGATCCCATGGACTAATGATACAGTACTCGAGGCGGCACAAACACAAAGACAACTTATTACAAAGATCAGAACAAGGCAGTCATACTTTATCGGGCATATTATGAGAAGTGGCGGTTTGAAGCATGTTGTGACAACGGGAAAGATAGCACGAAAGAGTGATCGAGGAAAGCAGAGAGAGAAGATGCTGGACAGCCTGAGAGAATGGCATGGATGACAATCAACAACAAGAGTTGGTAAACAACAAACGGGATAGAAACGGATGAAGGTCCATGGTCGCCAATGCCAACCCGCAGGGCACCTGATGATGATAGAGATCTACAAAAAAACCACTACTATGTATAACCTATCAAAGGAATTTATTTATTATTTGTTTTCAATGTAGATATAAAACATTCATCCACTTTGTGTTCTAAGTGCTAAGTTAGGATTTGTAATTCAACAAACACACACCTAGTGATCAGATATGTGTGAAATATGAGTGAAAAATGAGACATGAGTGAAATATGAGATATGAGTGAATTATGAGACATGAGTGAAAGTTGGTGCAGACTATGATGATTGTCTGTTTTGGATTGAAGAAAATCCTGCTTCAACTGGGGATTGAACCTAGATCTCTCAACGGGGCTGCTAGTACACTAACCACTGCAGCTCCTTTTTTCATTATTATTAATATTATATTTGTGATTAGTGTAATTCTTTTGAGAAGCGGCTTGCACCGAGCAGTTTGAGTGTCAGTCTTTCACCGCAATGACATGTGTTAAAATCCTTGGTACGGCATAGGTTTTTCTTTTTCAATCAGAGGTTGTTGTTTCGAATGCCCACAACGAGTAGGTCTTCTCTTTTGTGCGCCCTGAAAAGGACGCTAAGTGGCAGGTTGCAGTAACATTGATGATGAATGTGAACCGGAGTCCTCCAGGTGGTTGTGCTATGCTTGGCTTCATCTGCGTGTTGCCACTACTATGGGGATCATGTCGATCCCTCACCTCGTTAGCCAGGCTGCCATGAAAACAGCCTGTTTCCAGGGAGAGCTACGAGAAAGCTGAAGTGAGGGTCTTTTGGCCAGTATATTTTGCTTGACCTTGACTAACATGTCTGATCAGTATGTTGTGCCTGACTAGACGTTAGTCTTTCTCCCCTCTATCAGAGGTAAAATAAACACAGTCTGTACAGTAAATGGGGACTCCAGAGGCAAGCAGCCTTTATTCCTTAACCCCACAAATCCTCCTAGTGGATTTCAGCAATGAGAATAAACATCTTGGTGATATATTTTTTCTTTTTGTTATCGTAAAATTTCTCGTATTATATGCATAATTTTGACTCATTTAGATTTAGATCTGCTAAAACTCGGGTGCTATTTTAAACATGATCTAAAAAAATACATAATTTTCTATACCAAAAGTAATATATGAGTCGTGTTCAAATGAAACCGGACCAAACTGCAACAAGGGAACATATGTGCAATGTGCATGATGATGTCGTCACTTCTGGTGTAAACAGCATATACCAACCGTCAAGTTTGCAAAATGTCATTATCCTCCGACTCATAGTTTCCTCAGCAGACAGTTGAAAACATTGCGAGTGTAATACTGAATCCGTCAAGAGTTGATAAGCGAGTGGTGATTCGGTTTCTAACAGCTGAAGGATGTCGACCAGTTGACAATCATCGCAGAATGCAGACAATGTATGTGTGACAAAAGTGTGTCGAAGACAACAGTAAAGAACTAGACAACAATGTTCAAAGAAGGATATGAATTAACGCAAGAATATGCGCCTGACCTGGTCTCTGAAGTTCTTTCGTTAACTCATGTCCTTCTTTAAACATCTTTGTCCAGTTCTTCACTGTTGTCTTCGACACACTTTTGTCACTATGCACTGGCTGCATTTTATGATGAGTGTCAACTCGTCAATATCCTTCAGCTGTTAGAAACTGAATCACCACTCGCTGATCAACTCTGGACAGATTCCGTATCACACCCTCCATGTTTTCAACGGTCTACTGAGGAATCTATGAGTCGAAATATAATGAAATTTTGCAAACTTGACGGTTGGTATGTGCTGTTTACATCAGAAGTGATGTCATCATGCATATCATTTATATGTTTACTTGACGCAGTTAGGTCCGGTTTCATTTGAACGCGTCTCATACATTGAAAAGTTTGACAATGAAATGGCCCAAAATTGAATGTGCCAAACATTGTTTTATGTGTAACATTGCTAAAATCTTGAAAAATTATACACGAATGCGTATTATAAGCAAGATTTTACCATAGTAATTTTAGAATTTCCCGCTTCACTTTTTGTGAACTCGTTCAAAGTGACATATTAGCTTTTGTGTGAGAGCTTGGTTTATTTATCATCTTAGTGAAATACTTTTTTTCTTGGTATTTATGCTTTGTAGTACACTTATAATATAATCAACAGTATGACTGTATACCTATTATGTTTATTTTTCTTCTTAAGATTGAGTTGGTAAGTTTGTAGCATGAAGGTAACATGTTGTGATAGGTGTGCAGGCCTTCAAGAATGTTCGCTATATAACCTGTGTGTAAGCAAGAAAATGACAGTATGTGCTCAAGTATATGTTAAAAGTATATGCTTGTTAAAAAGGTATTAAAATAGCTCTCTATGTGGTCATGGGACATTTTCATAGGAATTGTGCTTATACCTGTCGTGTCTGGCAGATGTTGGGAGATTCCATTTAAAAAAAAAAGTATTCTTGTATTTAAAGGCAGCATTTGAAATATTAGACAAAAATAATTTGAAGAGAATTACAAGCTGATTGAAAAGAAATCTTGATAAAATCTAGTAAGCCTAACAATGAAGAAAATGTAAAAAGAAAACCTATACAAATTTCCAATACCAATCCCTCTTACAAGTTGACAGGTATGTTGTGATGGGTGGTATACTAAACATTTTCTACTAACTTCTTCTCTTCAACACAATAGCTGGGCAACTCAATGTGATAAGTATATAGGCATGGAGAGTTAGTAATGTGATAAGTATAAAGTCATGGAGAGTTAGTAATTTGACAAGTATAAAGTCACGGAGAGTTAGTAATGTGACAAGTATAAAGTCATGGACAGTTAGTAATGTGACAAGTATAAAGTCGTGGACAGTGAGTAATGGGACAAGTATAAAGTCATGGACATTTAGTAATGTGACAAGTATAAAGTCTTAGACAGTAATGTGACAATTATAAAGTCATGAAAAGTTAGTAATGTGACAAGTATAGCGTTATAGAGAGTTAGTAATGTGACAATTATAAGTCACAGAAAGTTAGTAATGTGACAAGTATAAAGTCATGGAGAGTTAGTAATGTGACAATTATAAAGTCATGGCGAGCTAGTAATGTGGTAGACCTGTAAGCATGAGAGTCAAACTTTGCAGAATGTGTACATGCATGGAAGTCTAACAATTGTTATGAATCTGTTGGCATGGAAACTAAACAGTGGGATGAGTGTATAAATATGGAACACTAGATGTGCATACATTTAAGTGTTTTCACTCTTCTGCTGGCATCTGAATGGTATCGAGGTTGACAACAGCTCCGCCACTTTAACCTTCCAAGCATATTGTAAGAGATGACTAAAAAGGTTTTATGCATGGGGCTAGTAAAGTTGTCTTGTTGTTGTTGTTGTTGTGGTCATCGTCATTGTTGTCATCGTCATTGTTGTCGTCAGTGCCGCTGTTGTTGTTGTTGTTCAATGCCCACAATGAGTAAAATTACTTTTTTGTGCGCCCTGAAAAGGGCGTTAAGTGACGGGTTGCAGTAGCTTTCCTCACATCCCGAGCATGCTGATGAAGGTGGGCCGTGGTCCTCCAGGCGGCTGTGCTATGCTTGGCTTCATCTGCATGTCACTCAATACTACGAGGATCACATCGATCCCTCACCTTGTTATCCAGGCTGCCATGAAAACAGCCTGTTTCCAGGGAGGGCTACGAGGATGCCATGGTAATGGTTATGGCCAGTATATTTTGCCTGACTGACTAAAATGTCAGATCAGTATTTTGTGCCTGACCAAATGTTAGTATTCCTCCCTGATGGCATACATAAATTAAGATAAATCTGCCACATGCATAGTCAGTTAGTTTTCTTTCCACCTATGCTGTTGAGCATCATGGGGAGGTTAAGTCGTCTGTCCTGCGTTAAGTGCGTTGCATCGATCAATGTGAGCCTGTGTCGCTGCATAATCATTCTAATGTCATCTATCCACCTGCCTTGTGGTTGCCCTCTTGTCCTGTAGCCAGATCTACCAGTGCTGTAAGCCATAAGTGGAAGTTGATGAGGAGGAATTTTAATGAGATGACCATACCAACTTATTTTCTGCCTGGAAATGGACGTAATGCCGACCATACTTTGAATGTTGTAGGCAACAATATGACCTGGTCTTGGAAGATCATTCGTTAACTCACGTTCTTCGTTAAACATCATCATCCAGTTCTTCACTGTTGTCTTTGACACACTTTTGTCACCATACACTGCCTGCATTTTGCGATGAATGTCTACTTGTCGACATTCGTCAGCTGTTAGAAACCGAATAACTGCTCGCTGATCAACTCTGGACGGATTCCATATCACATCCGCCATGTTTTCAGCGGTCTGCTGAGGAAACTATGAGTTGGAGGATAATGAAATTTTGCAAACTTGACGATTGGCATGTGCTATTTACCCCAGAAGTAACGTCATCATGCGCATCGTACGTATGTTCACTTGGTGCAGGTAGATCTGGTTTCATTTGAACACGCCTTGTATCTGGTGAAGTAAGGTTTTGGAGTCTGATGCAATCACAGCCCTTGTTAAAGGGGTCTATGATAGCCATCCTAGAGCTGAGGTCACTGCTTCTATCTCCATTCTCATACTGAATGTCTCTATACCCTGTGCTACTTATCAACACATGACCTCTCATTATAGTAGAAAAATCTCGACCTGACTCCCACTGTATAAGATAGATCCATTGGTATATGTGATGGCATTACTATGAGTGTTAATTTAATTCTGCTTTTCCATTGCACGACTTTCTGAATTCCCTATCTAAGGTTATGATGCAGTGTTAATTGAATTCTGCTTTTCCATTGCACCACTTTCTGAATTCCCTATCTAAGGTTATGATGACTCTGTGATAATCTGTCATTCTATCACCAGTATGGACCTGTTCTGCTGTCTGACGATAATAAAACAATAAAATAATATTCTTATCCACTGTTTTGTTTGTTTGTGCTGTATTGCTGCTGTTGTGTATATTATGTTGTTTTAATCTTATATTTTCTACGCTTCATATGGAGCATATGGTGACACCTGCAGCTGACCTCTTCCAGGAAGCCTGTATTAAAGCATTTGCATTTGAGGCTCTGTAGCAATTTGAAAAAAAAACATGATGATATTACAAACCTCATCCTCAACTCTCAATTATAAATCTTTTGCAACATGCTTGAAACTTCCATAATTTGTAATCTTTCCTTCAATGGTGTCAAATATATCTTATATTGTATTTTATGAGAAATGTAATTAAAATTGAATTATTAGCTCAAAATGTAATTATTGGTGCACATCGATATACATAAGACATTTGTTATCCTCGTTATGAAATTAGAATTTGGAGAAGAAAAAGCTAAACAAAATAATGTTTATCGAAACATTATATTATTATTTAACCATATATTATTTTCCATTTTGTTTCTGACATTCTTCAGTTATTATTATTGAATCATATATTATTTGTCCTTTTTATTTCTCGGTTTCTGACACTTCAATTTTTATTATTTAATGATATTGTTTCTAGAGCTCTCTTTCAAATCTAGAAGACTACTTCACACTCAGTAGACTTTTGGTCTGAATGGGTGTGCAGTGTCAGGAGTTTGGAAGTCTTCTACCCTGGGCAGTTAAGACTGCATTGTAAATTATCTTTTACAGCATAGTCTCAGTGTGGAAGGGATCATATTCTCATCTCTGTCATACATAGTAAACCATCAGTAAAACCACTGAAGTGTGGAATATAGAACTTGAAATATGAGAACAAGTCACTAAATAGGTCACGACTGGCAATTTAAAAATACTGACTGAATGACTAAATGGGATACGAGCTTGGAAACCATTTATAATTGCACTTAGATTGTCCCTTATTTATCAACACAATATGGCTTGCCTTCGTTCGTTCTCAATCTCCTGCTACCAAACCCTGACACGGGCCTAAGTAGCAGAATGTAATCCAGAGAACGGAATGCGTTGTGTCGTAGTTTACTTGACTGTGATATTTGCACCATTCAGTCCAACATATTCGACTTCAGCAAGCATTTTTTTAGTACGGGGTTAGCATTCCCTCTTCGATCCCTTCTCTTTAGCCAGTCTGCTCTGTTGCAGCATGTTATCCAGGATCGCCGAGTGGAGGTGTAGAAGGGTCTTGGCAGCTATGGTTCGCTGGCCCTGATGCTAGCAGTCAGCTATGAGTCGCTGACCACTGCAGCTCATTTGCTGCTCAGCATCTTGATCCCATCAACATAATTTCCACCACCATTATTACAATCATTCCATTGCTTTATGAATGCACCAAAACCTGCATCTTAGAAGTCTTGAATCTGCTGTCTTAGCCACATTTGCACTTCATGTTTAACCGCTTCGTCATTTGCGAAACACCTTCAGCCAAGGTGGGATTACTTATTATGTTGTAGTCTAAACCATGCGGACACTCAATTACAGCTGCTACACTGTCTATTGTTACTTGTCTGTCAGCTTGTATCATCCCTGCCACTCGCCTTAGAGATGCTTCTTTGGTAATCTAAACAGGATGACCTGGTCGGGCTTCATCAGCGATTTGAGAAAATTTATCAACCCAGTTATATACCGCTTTATGCGACAAACACTTCTTATCGCAAACAGGAAACATTTCTTTATGAATGTCCTTTGCAGAAAGCCCTTTTGCTTCCAAAAATGCACAGCAAGCTGTACTTTGATTGTATAGTATGATCGCTGCCATTAAAAATTTGAGTAGCAATGTACATACGATACCTAGCAACTGCTACCTACAGTAATCACAAAACTTGATGTTGCTACCACATAATGACACCTTTATAAACTACCAACTACATTTTTCAGTTTTCCAAATCAGTTTGTGACCTACTTACTGACCCTCTTATGTTGTCACTAATATGATTATTATTTATTGTGAGCCAAAATTCTATTTGACAAATTTGCAAACCTTTCTCGTTATTTACACAGATTACCCCAGAGTACCTGCAGAAGTTATGTAACAGACTGTTTGCATCTCATATGCGGACATCAGTTGATCTGAGTCGACCTGGGACAGCTGGAGAAGCTCTCCGAGCATCTGTCATTCCACCTTCGTAAGTACTTCATCTAGTTAGCTATCTTTCTCAGAGTTAAAGTGATGCGGCTGAATAAGTAGCCTAGCTTGCCACTTTGAAGCTCTAGATCAGTGCTCTTCAACCTCGGTGCTACTGCCCACTACTGGGAGATTTTAGCTTTCAGGTGGGTACTAGCAGAATAATTACATTCTGTATTCTTCTTCTTCTGCGTTCGTTCTCAATCTCCCACTACCAAGCCCTGAAAAGGGCTTTGGAAGAATGCAGGATGTAGTCTGGAGAATGGAATGCTTTGTGCCGCTAGTTTACAGCTTGACTGCGATATTTGCTCCTTTCGGTCCGACACATCTGACTTTGGCAGGCCATTCTGTATTAAAACACAACCTGTGAAAACTATTGCAGAATAACAAAAGTGCATATTTAAAGAAGCTGTGTTTTTCTTGTGGCAGTATACGGCTGTGAAACATGGACAGTTACCCAAACCTCGAGTTGAAATGTTATAGAAAGGTCATCAGAATACCGTAAAAAGAAGAATGCAGACATTCAAAAAGAGTTGGACAAAGAAAAGAATTGGTTAACAAATTTCATCATGAGCAAAAAATTGAAATACTTTGGCCACATCAAAAGAGAACGTTCTTGAAAGAACGGTATGGTGCCGGACAAGAGAGGCAGACCAAGAAGGCCATGATACCAAGATGTCAAGGAATGCTTAGGCATGACTATGGACCAGACTGGAGATTTGGCAAGAGATCGAGTTTCTTTTAGACGGGCTGTGATGGGAGCAATGTTCTATAAAGGACATGCTGCATGATGATTAAAAACATTCAAAATGCACAGACTCTGTGGTCGATCACTGCGTTTTCTTCAATTTAGATTCTTGTAGACGATAAAATTTACCTCACAAAAGTTATAAAAGAGGACGCCAAGTATAAAAAAGTTGAACAGTACTGCTCTAGACTTTTCCACTTTGAACTTCTCAATCTTGTCACCTTGATTCTCTTAAACTTGCCAGTTTGAACCTCTTAATATTGTCTTGAAGAAAGCTACAATGAACCACCACTAAACGTCCTTTTCAGGGTGGACAAAATAGTAAATCTACCCATTGTGAGCATTCATTCAAGAATGTCAAGATTACAGATTAGTTCCCAATATTTAGGTTTTTTTTAAGTAAATCTGGCTGTTGGTATGTCACTGCAACATTCCATTGCTTATAACATGTGCAATTATTAATGTTATCAATTTGTTTTTATTTTAAGAGTTCCATTTCCTGAACCAGAGGAAACATATCCATCTCTGGACTTCAGCCAGGTCAAAGGTCAGTTGACTGACTCCTCAGACAGGAAGAAGGCACTTATCATACAGGCTCTAAGATGGGTCAGTATTTCTCATGCATATTCAGTTAGTCAAAACCTATTTAGTTGTCTGCTGGGAGAAGAATGAGGTGCTTTGAGTGGGCTGGAAGTGGCAACTGGCAGATCCGTCATGGCAGTGCTCCTGTCCACACATCACACCTCATCCAGGATTTGTTGCTGAAACACGGCATTGGACAAATTTGACACTTCCACAGATGTGACTCTCGTTTCATATGTCATAGTCATTCATTTTTGTAGGGGGCGGCGTGGCCTAGTGATAAGTGGCATGGCTCACAATCCGATGAGTTCGATCCCCATCACAGCACCGGCCGTGACCCCGGGGAAGCAAACCATTAACAAATGCAGGAGGAAGCAGACGCTTACATAGAATGCATGCCAAAGTTGGATGCACTGGGCCAACAGGCGCAAAATAAAAACATAGTGCAAAGCACACCGCCTTGGTGAATTGAGAAATAGGGGGAACAAAAAATAAAAATATTCAATTTTGTACCTGGGTCATTGTCCATACCTGACACTGATAACAGAGGGTTATGGTCCATGCCTGACACTGATAACAGAGGGTCATGGTCTATATCTGACACTGATTACAGAGGGTCAAGGTCCATGTCTGTCACTGATAACAGAGGGCATGGAAGCCCTTAAAGACCTCACCAGGTGAGATGGTCCTTGACCAAGAATCTAAGAAGTTATGGCGTGTTTGAATTGTAAAGGTCAAGTGACCCTTGACCAAGAATCTAAGAAGTTATGGCGTATTTGAATTGTAAAGGTCAAGGTGACCCACGCAGATACTACAGCTGGGTTGAAGAGTTGCTAACTTTATTGCCCATCTTTTTTCTAAGGTGAGCTGACCAGCTTCAGTGGTCCTATTCTTTCTTCCCTGAATACCACTTGGGTTTTAGTGTTTATGTAAGCTGTTGTAATTGTTTAAATGACATATTTGTATTCCGAACAGAGGTTGACCCGAACCAAAGCCCAGCAGAGAGATCGTTTGCTTAGTGAGTATATCCAAAATGATGTGCTTGGATGCACTAACCCAGGGCCATATCGAGTAAGTTGTGGAAAGACTCTTGTTAGGAATGCTGAAATGCAACATTTTATATGAGGCCTGTTCAAATAAAACGACCTAACTGCACCATGTGAACATACGTATGATGCGCAAGATGACATCACTTCTGATATAAACATCACATAGCAACTATCAAGTTTGCAAAATTTTATTATCCTCAGACTCATAGTTTCCTCTGCACACCGTTGAAAACATGGTAGGTGGGATATGGAATCCGTCCAGAGTTGATCAGCGAGTGGTGATTCGGTTTCTAACAGCTGAAGGATGTCGACCAATTGACACTCATCGTAGAATGCAGGCAGTGTATGGTGACAAAAGTGTGTCAAAGACAAAAATGAAGAACTGGACTGGTGTTTAAAGGAAGAAGTGAGTTAACAAAAGATCTTCCGAGACCAGGTCAGGCGTATATTGTTTGGTCAGAAGATGCCATCGCCAAAATTAATGCAGCAATTCCGGTGGATCGTCGCCGGAGCTTACGTTGCCACACTTTTGTTACCATACACTGCCTGCATTCTGCGATGAATGTCAACTGGTCGACATCCTTCAGCTGTTAGAAACTGAATCACCACTCGCTGATCAACTCTGGACGGATTCTGTATCACACCCTCCATGTTTTCAACGGTCTACTGAAGAATCTATGAGTCGAAGGATAATGAAATGTTTGCAAACTTGATGGTTGTTATGTGCTGTTTACATCAGAAGGGATGTCATCATGCGCATCGTTTATATGTTCACTTGGTGCAGTTAGGTTCGGTTTCATTTGAACATGCCTCGTAATATGAAGTGTTTGAAAATTATCGTCTCATCACTTATCCAGTAGGACATCATTGTACATTTCTGAGCTATAGCTCTCATATTTCTGGTTTCGTTTCAGTTTAGATCAGCCATCTTCATTTTTCTTTACTTTGTTGCTTTAATGGTTTCTCTTCGATAAATCATGTACTGGACAACATCTATAACCAGAGCCTGCGGACCTCTCTCTTCAACTCCACAGTACTACCTGCAATGTGCTATGCAGCAGAAGCATGGTCATTTATGAAAGAGATGGAGTCCAAACTCAGATTGACCCAAGCCTGTCTTGAGAGATGCATAGTCAGCTTCCCACTTCATAGCCAGCGCAAAAGGTCTACATAACTCTGATATACGTCAATTGTCCCTGATGGAAGATGCAGTTATTTCAAGTCAAACATCGCTAGACAAGCTACTTACTGCGAAGTACAGATGACAGATGGAGCACAGCGACAGCAATATGGTACCCCAGAGACAAGAAGCAACAACGGAGACGGACACCAACACATTGGTCCGACTCCCTTGCATCCCGCAACAACATTCACAATGCCACAGATGGGCGATTCATTATCCACTGGTCCATCATGTCCCAAGACAGAGACTACTGGAAGAGAAGTTGGGACCCACAGCGGTGTAACCCCAGCTGAAGGACTGATCATCCAGTAGTGGTTTCTGTTGTTACCTATTCTTTGTTCTCATTTCCCCCAGAACTTCTCCACATCTTGTTCCATGCATATTTTATCTGTTGCAAGTGAACTTCTGTTAGTCTCTATTTCTTCTAGCTCATCAAAATGTATATAGGTAATAGCTCCAGTGACTGCACCAGGACAATATCACAACGATAATTATGTTACGGCCCCCATGTCTTTGTCATGAAAAAAGATTGAACAAAAACAATTACCCAGTAACAAAACCAAAAAAGAATCAACAAAAAAAACAAAACATGGTGTAAAATCAGTGGTTTAAGTTTGCAGCCATAACATGATGTGCCAGGAAAGTGTGAGATACGGCATGTCAGTTATGAAATAGAGTGGGTCAAACAAGAAATGATTGCACACAGATAAAAACAGATGCAATTTGGACAAATCACAAAAGACAACAAAAAAAACCAACAAATATCAAGAGCCACACATATACAAAGATATGGCTGCACAAATTAATGAATAAATAACAATAATAAGAGAGAGAGATGTATAATGAAAGGGAAATAGAACAGAAAAGGGAGCACAGTGAGATGGGAAGCCTACACAAAAATATGGAATGTATTCAAGTCTTGAAATTTGAGGCAACGAAACAAAAAAAATCAAATGATTCTCAAGCTTAAACTGGTTTCGATCATCAGAGGAGCAGGAGATGATGCCAGTGACTAATTTTTACCTTGCCGTGTTGTCCAGGGCTATTAAAGTGGTTAGCAACAAAAAAGCAGAAGTTATTGGAAGTGCCATTGAGGTGTTGATGGAAGTGGGCATGAAGTTCAATGCTAGTCTTCCTGAAGTATTTTCCCATAGTAGTTGCTGCAAGAGATGTTACTTTTGTGATATCATAACTTTATATTTTTCTTGTATTTTTTTTCTGAGCCAACCCCATATTAACCTGCTCCATACCATGACCCAGACTGTCTAGACAAACTCTGCCTATAAAATCGTAATTGCAAAAAAGTTTTTTTTTAACGGAGACCTTACTGATAGCCATTTAAAAAAATTCTGAATACGTCACCATCTACACACAATATTTTGCTGGTAAAAGTATAGTATGTTAGATTACAAATGGCTTTTGAACAATTTTAATTTTTATATGCCATTTGGAGAAAGCCGACTTTTTGCGAAAGGTGGAGTAGGTTGTTGGGAAAGATCTTTATCGAGTAGATCTGTTTATTTTGTTTGTTTAGATGAAAGAACTACGTTTGAATTGGAAACAACAGTTGTGTCGATATTGTAAACACAGTATTGATACGTTTTTGTGGTTTCCATGGATTTCTATCGGAGCGACTAGGCCTAGCGGGCGAGTCCAAATTTTTTTAGAGATTTCCATAAATTTTCAATTTCATCTTGTTGTATCTCAGAAACTAACAAACACACAACAAAAACAATAACACCCACAAGTTCTCTATTCAATTGTGTCTCTACACACAAGAAAATCATATTTATTGACAAACAAACATAAAAGTTACAATTTTTCAAAGTCGACTATTATAGCGAGATATAAAGTTTTCGTTAAAAATTATGTAGCGTGCTAAAGGTTACACTGTTGTCTGTGGCTATATGTTGTAGTATATCTTTTGAGTTTCATCTTTACTTTGACTTTCAGAAGATGGTGACCCATGCCAGGCTTGCTCAAAAAGTCAAAAGCGAGGTTTAGCAATATGGCTGTTCCATTTTGTATTGCCAGTCAATATCTTTCCAGAAATAGTGCTGGGTTAGCTAGTGATCGTTCTCCTCCTCTTTTTCAGGATTGTGAACAGTCATTAACAGGACTGTTGTAAAATGAGACCATTCTATACACCATACAGTAGAGCTTTGATTATCTATCACCCATTTATTCATCAGTCTGTCATCCTTCAAGAGAAAATAGCTAGCTTTATAAAATAAATAGAACTTTAGTGCCCAAAATACACACAATTCAATAGTGGCTTCAAGTTACGAAATATTCACTTAACAAAGAAGGCTCTGTAGGAAAACACTGCATGCAAGTACTTTGAGCGGCCATGAGAAAAAGATTTGTGATCGTGCGTTGTTTAGGGTCCAAGGACTGGCCTTCCCAATACTGATCAGTTACAAACATGGAATGGACCTGGGTGACCTTGAGCAGCTATGCTAAAAAAGGACTGACTTCCCCTTATACTGATCATTTTCAAACAGGGATTAATCCTGGATTTAGCGGCCATGCTCGCTTACAAAAATGGCATTGTGCGGTATACCAAAAACTTTATGAAGCAAACATTTAATTAACACTAATTAACTCGGGTATGGAATGATGCAGTGAGCTGAAAATAATTGCGTTGACTTGAAATTCAAGACGGAATGGGCTGTGCAAATTTGATATATATATATATATATATATATATAAATGGTGTTCTTTTAACTCAATAAGGTTAAGAGACGCTTTTATGGAATCTCAAGCACTTATTTTTGTAATGCTATCTACAAATAATCATCATCAGGTGTCGTGCCGTTGGCGATCATGGACATCCATTCGCTTCTGTCACATGTGTCGTTTACCAACTCTGTTGTTGATTGTCACCGATGCCATTCTCTCAGGCTGTCTAACATCTTCTCTGTCTGCCTTCCTCTGTCTCTCTTTCCTGCTATCTTTCCCATTGTCACAGCGCTACAAAGAAATCATTTCAAAATGCTTAGAATGTTACAGTGGTCCTATTCACACTCCCTGGGTACCACTAAAATTAAAAAAGAAGTAGTTAAAATAATTATTTAATTATTATTGTTGTCAATTCGCAGGAGAAAATGATGAAGCTTTTAATGAACGGCTCGGATGTTGTTAGACAGTACCTTGCCAGGTTGTATAATACATGTGCTTCGATGTGTGCTGGTGAGCATCATAGTTGTATTGTTTTGGAAATGTTATACTTACCAAAATTATTGTGGGAATGAGATGGTACAATTATTGGTCTTACTGTGATGATGAGATGGTACAATTATTGGTCTTACTGTGGTGATGAGATGGTACAATTATTGGTCTTACTGAGGGGATGAGATGGTACAATTATTGGTCTTACTGAGGGGATGAGATGGTACAATTATTGGTTTTATTGTGTGGATGAAATGGTACAATTATCGGTGTTACTGTGTGCATGAGATAATACAGTTAAACAATCTCACTATGGTGATGAGGTGGGTACAATTATGACTCACAGGTGATGAGATGGTACAATTATGACTCACTATGGTGATGAGGTGGTACAATTATGACTCACTATGGTGATGAGGTGGTACAATTATGACTCTCACTATGGTGATGAGGTGGTACAATTATGACTCTCACTATGGTGATGAGGTGGTACAATTATGACTCTCACTATGGTGATGAGGTAATAGTAAAAAGAATTAAAGTGGGAAAAAAAAATAAATAGGTATGATCAGATACCACACTCAGACGAAAACACATATGAAACCTACGTTACAACTAATGGGCCTTCATCAGGGACAATGAATAACAACAATAATGAACTACCGAATCATAGAAGAAGAGAAGAATACATAAATAGAGGGTGTCATCATTTAAGGAGAAAATAGGATAATTATCTGAGAAAATGTCACATCACTTCTTGTCAGGTCAGTTGCCGGATTCCAAGTGACAGACAAAGGTGAGATGAAGTGGCCAGGAAGGCATGATAGTAGGAAATGGCCGGATAAGCCAGTGGCGACCAAATACGGAAAAGACCAAATTAGTGATGTGGGTAGAGGGAAAAGAGGAATGCAAATGGATGGAGGTATGTGATGAGAAGTTCAGAAAAGGTACGTAAGATATTAATGCCATGTGGTTGGAGGCAGCCCATGCTGGAGATCAGTCTGTTCTCAAGATCGAATCGATGATGATTGTCAGAGAAGTAAGAAACTAAGCCTGTGACACTAACATCAGCTTTACCCAGGTGCCCTGGACCATTGAAGTGACTGGCAATTGGGAACCCGTGCAGTGAAGGATATCATTGAGGTGTTGTTGGAAATGCTCACGCAGTTCCAGACCAGTCTCCCCAATGTATGTCATACTACACTGGCAACAGATAATAGAGTAGATGATGTTGCGGGACTTACATGTGAAACCCTCCTTGATGAAGAACTGCTTTGGGGAAGGTATTCGAGCAAGTAAGGATGACGTGATCGTAAGCAACACAGCTGCATTATTGCACGGCTTGGTGCCCGGATGGCTATGGGGGCTAGTGTGTAGGCAGCTACTGACCAGCAATTCCCTCTAGTTTCTGTCTCGTTTGTAAGTGACAAGGTGAGGATCAGGAAAAACCTCAAGAGACGAAGTATCAAAGTGAAGGATAGCGAGATGGCAGAATAAGATATCCTGGACAGAGGCGAAGTGAAGGTGATACATGAAAACAACTTTCACACCGTCAGAGGAAGGGCAGTGAATAGGTGTGAGGGAGCCATGACGGGAGATAAGGAGAACACGCTTGAGGACAGAGAGAAAGTGGTCTCAGGGTAGAGTTGCTCACGGAAGACGTAAAGCATCTCGTGGGCCCTGAGAAGGAAGTCGTCAGAGAAAAGGAGTGAATCATGTCAGGATTGAGGATGGGAGGAAGTGTAGAGGAGGTAGTTGTGGGTGTCAGTGGGTTTGTAGTAGAGGTGGAAAGGCCTGAAGGGCAGATGGAGACTGCTGTTGAGAAAGTGGACAAACGTGAGGGAGACGCCGGACATGAACTGGATAGTCGGTTGGAAGTTATTGACAAAGTCAATGAAGCTTAAGAGGCCATTCTCAAGCATGTCGATAATACCAATATTATCATCGATGTATTGGCAGTACTTCAAGGGTAAAGGGCCCTGACACTGGTGCCAGATCAAGTTTTCCAGGTGTCCCATGAAAAGACAAGCGTGGTCCATTTTGGTGCCCAAAGCTACCCCGTTGATCTGGTCAAAGAACTGGCCATTGAACTCAAAGGTGTTGAGGGTGAGGACGAGTTCGCCCAGACGGATGATAGTGGATGAGGAGAGAGATGAGTTGGCTCTCTGGTCAAGGAAGAAATGGAGGGCAAATAAGCTGTCAGAATGGAGGTGTGAAGGGAACAGACATCTACTAAGAAGAGACGATAGGTGTGGTCATGAGAAAGTATAATGGAAGAAAAGGTGGTTAAGGCGTGGTTGGTATCCTTAAGAAATGTGGGGAAAATTCTCAACCATAAGCTGGAAGATTACATCAAGCAAGGAAGTCAGATACCAGTTCGGTAGGACAGGAATAAGCAGAGACAATAAGACAGCCCCAGTTGTTGGCTTTGTGATGCTTGGGAAGCATGTAGAAATGTGACGAGATGGTATAATTATCACACTCACACGAAAGGACCAAGAAAAAAAAATAGGACATTACAACCCACGGTAGAAAACCCCCAAAAATAGAAAATAGGACATTACACCCCATGGTAGAAGACCCCAAAAAATAGAAAATAGGACATTACAACCCATGGTAGAAGACACAAAAAAATAGAAAATAGGACATTACACTCCATAGTCAAGTCAACTCCTAATATGTTGTATAACTGTGATGTCCAGATGTGTATAACTCATACTTTAAGTGTGTAACTTTTGTTATCAAAGGTCGAGGATATCTGGCCAGAAACTCATCGCTGCTACCTGCCGTCATGGATATTCTTCATGGGGACAAGAAAGATCGCATTACACAAGAAATGGCCTTGGGGACTCTACAGAAACTCAGCCTAAGGTAGTCAACATATAACATTGAGGTGAACTGTCGTTGTTGCTCTTTGAGCAGACTTTTAGGTACACACTTTCTTTTAGCTGATGGGAACAAAAGTGAATACATGATAGTTGATAGTTGTCCATCACAAGTGATGAAGACCACTCTCTTTGTTGAGCCGCGTGGACAGTCGTATCTCTTGCTGTGTCCGCTGAAATGGGTGACTTGCGCGGAGATTTGGATTAAAGTGAGGAAGAAACTGCGCCTTTTGTCAACCTCACTCACAGATACATAGCGCTAGAATATTTTTATAAACATCTAAATTACATCATACATGACACTACTAGAATATTCCTCACAATTTCCATCAAGTTTTATAAACATCTAAATTACATCATACATGCACATACATGACACTACTAGAATATTCCTCACAATTTCCATCAATTTTTATAAACATAAATTACATCATACATGACACTAGAATATTCCTCACAATTTCCATCAATTTTTATAAACATCTAAATTACATCATACATGACACTACTAGAATATTCCTCACAATTTCCATCAATTTTTATAAACATCTAAATTACATCATACATGACACTACTAGAATATTCCTCACAATTTCCATCAATTTTTATAAACATCTAAATTACATCATACATGCACACACATGACACTAGAACATTCTCTAAAATTGATGTGGATTATTGTGTTCCTCAGACGTCAGCTGCAGTCAGCGATGATAGACAAGGGAGTAATTGAGTGGCTGGTAGGAGTTCTTGAAGACAATGATTCCTTATCTGACTACACTCTGGAGTACTCAGTGGCTCTACTGATGAACCTGTGTCTCCGGACAGCTGGTAATGATCATGTTGGTGAACTGGTTGAAGATTGCTGGTGTCTGGAGGTGATTTTGGTGAAGATTGCTGGTGTCTGGGGTGATTTTGGTGAAGATTGCTGGTGTCTGGGGGTGATTTTGGTGAAGATTGCTGGTGTCTGGGGATAATGTTTGTGACATTGATGAAGATTGCTGGTGTTTAAGGATAGTGTTGATGACTTTGGTGAAGATTGCTGGTGTTTGGGGGATAAAGATGTTGGTTACCCTAGTGAAGTTTGCTAATGTTGGTGACCTTAGTGAAGTTTGCTAATGTTGGTGACCTTGGTGAAGTTTGCTAATGTTGGTGACCTTAGTGAAGTTTGCTAATGTTGGTGACCTTGGTGAAGTTTGCTAATGTTGGTGACCTTAGTGAAGTTTGCTAATGTTGGTGACCTTGGTGAAGTTTGCTAATGTTGGTGACCTTGGTGAAGTTTGCTAATGTTGGTGACCTTAGTGAAGTTTGCTAATGTTGGTGACCTTAGTGAAGTTTGCTAATGTTGGTGACCTTGGTGAAGTTTGCTAATGTTAGTGACCTTGGTGAAGTTTGCTAATGTTGGTGACCTTAGTGAAGTTTGCTAATGTTGGTGACCTTGATGACGTTTGCTAATGTTGGTGACCTTAGTGAAGTTTGCTAATGTTGGTGACCTTAATGAAGTTTGCTAATGTTGGTGACCTTGGTGAAGTTTGCTAATGTTGGTGACCTTTGTGAAGTTTGCAAATGTTGGTGACCTTAGTGAAGATTTCTGGTGTTGGTGACATTGGTGAAGTTTGCTAATGTTGGTGACCTTAGTGAAGATTTCTGGTGTTGGTGACCTTTTATCCCTTCTAAGAATATTGATTATCTTGGGGATTTTAATGAAGATTGCCTTCCCTCTCTTCTCTCAGCCAGGCTGTAATAGTTGGCCATATCGGTCACTGCCCCCCCCCCTTTCCCTTTCTCCCACCTCCCCCTCCCTCATGACAAGCAAGCACTCTACTTCCCTGCTAGTCAGATTCTCCCTTACATGGAAACCAGTTTCAAAGCATTTATTTGACTTCCTTACCACTTTGTTTTGCATAATGAGGTTGCCAGCCCATGCACAATCCTCATTGGTCGACTATTAGCTTAGTAGTGGGCATTGATCCTATACTTTAATTCGTAATAAGTTCAGGATTTCTGCTGTAAAGTCATTTCATTGATTTTAATTCAGAATAAGAATAATTTCATTGGTTATATTTTCAGGGAAGAAAAGTAATTTCATTGATTATATTTTCAGGGAAGAAAAGTAATTTCATTGGTTATATTTTCAGGGAGATAAAATAATTTTCATTGGTTATAAAATTTTCAGGGGACATTTTGTTTTTATTGGTAATATTTTAATGAGAAGTGTTAATTTGATTCTATTTTCAGGTTTAAAAAGTAATTTTGTTGGTTATATTTTCAGTTTAGAAATGATCTAATTGGTTATATTTTCAGGTACAAAGCGGTGTGTAGGCAACACTCACCAGACTCTGAAAGTCCTCAGTGACCTTCTGGGACATGACAACACAGAGGTGAGCGGAGAGGATCCCATCTTACACCCCGAATGACTTATGACTCACCCCACTCTTATGTCTTGTTCTAAACAAAATAAGATATTCACATCCATGCTTAATTTGTATGTGGAAAAAACAAGTACACACTATTTGGATAGCAGCTGCCCGGAGAGAGAAGCCAGACCTCCTGCCATTTGCATCAACTGAGTGGTGGATAGCTGAAAGGCCTCTATATTTGGTGGTTGGCTGTTAAAACCCAGTAATCAGCTGTGAACCAGAAAAAATGGCTAGAGGTGAAAGTGAGGCAGCCCCTCCACCATGCAAGCACACAACAGGCTAATCACCTGTATGTTTACGCACGAGATGGCAAGTCTATACAGAAAGAAAACCAGATGGACCCTAACCTTCTAGTTTCCACATTAAAAAAAATTATGTCACAGACATTTAGACTTTCCTCATTTTTGGGTACATCAGTTGCCTTGTAAATCCATGAACTTGCCACATAGAACTGATAGTGTCCGTAACTAGATCGGCATATCTGTTAGTTTCCACTACAAACGTATTTATAACATCTATATGAACAAAATAAACAGACCTGTCTCAGAAAAGTCTGTTGTAACAACTTAACTTTATCAAAATCAATAATGGGATAATCTTCCAAATCCATGTGAAACAGGACACTATCTTTTAAAAGTTGTCCAAAGTCAAAATTGCCATTGTATGGTTATGGGGGCGGACGGAAATGATCTTATTTTCAATTCAGCCGCTTCTATAGCAAAACCAGTGATGTCTTAGATTCTGCGATCAAACTTGATGGGATTGAGTGATTGAGCGATATAGTGAAGATGCTCTGAATGACAGTAAAAGGTGACTTCTGAGATTCTCCAGTGAACATAATGTGGTCATCACACAAGATTACTAACAAGTGCATGCATACATACAATCAATGTGAACCAATAAGTTTGCTCACAAGTGCATATACACATCACTCGATGTGAACCAACAAGTTTGCTCAAAAGTGCATACACACATACACTCGATGTGACCAACAAGTTTGCTCACAAGTGCATGCACACATACACTCGATGTGACCAACAAGTTTGCTCACAAGTGCATACACACATACAATCGATGTGAACCAACAAGTTTGCTCACAAGTGCATGCACACATACATTTGATGTGAACCAACAAGTTTGCTCACAAGTGCATACACATATACATTTGGTGTGACCAACAAGATTGCTCACAAGTGCATACACATATACACTCAATGTGAACCAACAAGTTTGCTCACAAGTGCATACACACATCACTCGATTTGAACCAACAAGTTTGCTCAAAAGTGCATACACATATACACTCGATGTGACCAACAAGTTTGCTCACAAGTGCATGCACACATACACTCGATGTGACCAACAAGTTTGCTCACAAGTGCATACACACATACAATCGATGTGAACCAACAAGTTTTCTCACAAGTGCATGCACACATACACTCGATGTGAACCAACAAGTTGGCTCACAAGTGCATGCACACATACATTCGATGTGACCAACAAGTTTGCTCACAAGTGCATACACATATACACTCAATGGAAACCAACAAGTTTGCTCACAAGTGCATGCACACATACATTCGATGTGACCAACAAGTTTGCTCACAAGTGCATACACATATACACTCAATGGGAACCAACAAGTTTGCTCACAAGTGCATGCACACATACATTCGATGTGACCAACAAGTTGGCTCACAAGTGCATGCACACATACATTCGATGTGACCAACAAGTTTGCTCACAAGTGCATACACATATACACTCAATGGAAACCAACAAGTTTGTTCACAAGTGCATGCACACATACATTCGATGTGACAAACAAGTTTGTTCACAAGTGCATGCACACATACATTCGATGTGACCAACAAGTTTGCTCACAAGTGCCTGCACACATACATTCAATGTGACCAACAAGGAATGATCTTCTTCTTTGCGTTCAGGATCTTCTGGTCATGCTATATCTGCAGGCCAGTCACCATGATGAAGTCTGTAGTCTTCACTAGGTCAGAGCGGCTGCCCCACAGCTTTTGTCTCAGCTCCGCACGCTCTGGCCAGGTCTGGTACCTCATTTCTCCATAGATTGGGCAGTCCTGTAGAATATGCTCAGGGTTCTGGCATCCTGTTCCACATGGGCACTCATCAGTGTGTGAGATCTTCAGTCGGTAAAGATGTTCTAGTAGTCTGCAGTGTCCAGTTCTCAAGCGAAATAAGGTAGTTTGTTAATTTCTTTTGAGTTGGTGAATTGGGTCTGGCGTACTGCTTATTTTTCTGTCTTCTCTCCATTGGTGTATATACTGATTTCTGATGATGTTCTTGATTTCTCTGTATGGTACTCGATGATTAAATTGTGCCTTTTTGCTGCCCTCTTTTGCCAGAGCATCAGCTCTCTCGTTTCCCGTGATTCCGGGAAAGGAATGATAAATCCACCATTGATTATGCCATTGTGAGGAAAGATTAATTTAACCTTTTCCGTGCCTGAGGTTGAGATTATTGGTAACAAAAAACCCCAGTTTGTGCACCAGAGGCTGACATTTTTGCCTGACTAATGATGAAATTATAATATAAAACACAAACGGAGCGGCATACAAAAATACGAAAATGTGGCTGATTTGATAGTGCTCAATCGTAACTTCCTTCACTACCAACTTTAGTCGCGAAAGTGTAGATTGACTTTGATAAAACAGAGTTTTGAAAGGATATTTTCTTCTTGTTATAATCAGTAGGGACACTGCCCATTATTGGGGTTGGTGAAGTAAGTTGTTGTAGTTGATCTTTGTGAAATAGTTCCATTTAGTTCGTTCATTTAGATGTAATAAATATGTTTTGGGTGTAAACTAACAGTTGTGCTGACATTATAAACACAGTATGGATACTTTGTTGTGATTCTGATGGATTATATGAGGAGCAACGTTCCATAATTGGTATGGCTAAAAGTTAATGCTTTGTTTTAAGAAATTGTCACATTCATCGTCTTCTATTTCAGAAATTAATACACACAGAACAAAAACAATAACACCAACAAGTTCTTTATTCATGAATGTCTTTACACACAACACAATCATATCTATAGACCAACAAATAAAACGGTTACGGCTCTCAATATCAACAACCATAGTAAAATATGACATGCTGAAAATTAATGCAGCTGCAGAGGAGATTATGTAAATTTTTTAGTGCAGCCTGGTGAAGATTAGGTATGTGAGAGATGCTTGAACCTCGAGAGGGCCAGAAATTGAAAGTACCACTAACTTGTGATAATAAAGAGAAAAGATGAAAGAGTAGCCCCACCAAAACAAAAATACACGGTCAAGTAAGAAACCAAACAACAGAGAAGGAGAAGAAAGAATAAAAGCTTACAAACTAAGAGAACCAGAAATTAGGACCAGATACCAGGGGCACATATCAACAGCAGTAGGAAGTGTGGAGGGAAAAAAAAAAAAAAAAAAATTTAAAAGTTGATTAAGGCTGAGTTTAATCAAAATTTAAAAATGGGTATAGTCAGATACCGCACCGAGACGAGAACACAAACAAAACCTACGTTATAACCAATAGGCCTTCATCAGGGACAACAAATAACAACAATACTGAACTAACAAATCAACATATAAGGAAAAAATGGTCTACTTATCTGATAGTAGACCCAGCCTGTCTAAGCGACAGGTTGGGCCAGATGCTTGACTGAATATGAAGGAGAGCGGTCAAATAAAGTGGCCAGGAGAGCTTAAGAAGTGAGGGGAAATGCACCAGATAAGCCAGTGGTGGCCAAATATGGAAACGGTTAAATAGTGATCCAAGTGGGAGAACAAAAAGAAGGTGATATAAGCCGGGATGGGGTGAGATTAATATGTGGGGGGGGGGGGGGAGAACTGATAGAAAGGGGGGAGGGCAAAGGAAGACAAATAGATAGAGGCCAGTATGAGATTTTAAGAAACGGTATGTAAGATATTAATGCCGTGTGGTTGGAGGCAACCCATGCTGGAGATAAGTCTATTCGCAAGGGCGAATTGAGGACGATCGTCAGAGAAGCAAGAAACTAGACCAGTGACACTAACGTCAGCCTTACCCCGGTGCTCAGGACCATTGAAGTGGGTATCATTGAGGAGAAACTACCTTAGGATCTAGATGTTCTCTGATTAAAAGTCAAAACTATTCTCAAGACAGATGCACCAAAAGTATGTGATGAAGTCGAGAAGGATGTAAAGAGGACACCCTGGTGGAATGAAGTCAATTGATAATAAGGGAAAATCAAAAGAAAAGGATTGGAAACAATACTTGAATGCCAAGAATGCAGCAGGAAAAACAGAGAATATGTAACACTCAGAATAGAAGCCAAGAATGTAGAAGGAAAAACAGAGAATATGTAACACTCAGAATAGAAGCCAAGAATGCAGCAGGAAAAACAGAATATGTAACTCTCAGAATAGAAGCCAAGAATGTAGAAGGAAAAACAGAGAATATGTAACTCTCAGAATAGAAGCCAAGAATGTAGAAGGAAAAACAGAATATGTAACTCTCAGAATGGATGCCAAGAATGTAGAAGGAAAAACAGAGAATATGTAACAGAATGGATGCCAAGAATGCAGCAGGAAAAACAGAGAATATGTAACACTCAGAATAGAAGCCAAGAATGTAGAAGGAAAAACAGAGAATATGTAACAGAATGGATGCCAAGAATGTAGCAGGAAAAACAGAGAATATGTAACAGAATGGATGCCAAGAATGTAGCAGGAAAAACAGAGAATATGTAACAGAATGGATGCCAAGAATGTAGAAGGAAAAACAGAGAATATGTAACAGAATGGATGCCAAGAATGTAGCAGGAAAAACAGAGAATATGTAACAGAATGGATGCCAAGAATGCAGTGCTAATACTTAACTTAACGTCTTTATACAGACTACAGAGTCTGTATACAACGAGTTTCTTTGAGGGTGGTTTTTACCGATGTGCGAGCCCATCTTAATAGACTCAAACGCTAGATCTAAATAGACCCGCAGTCATTTAGGCGCCATCTATAGCTGCTCTTAACAAACTACCTCGGCAAAGGTACAAAAAAACTTGGGCAGATTTTTAATTTAGTCCGGGCAGTGGCTGTTAAGCCAACTCTTTTCGATTTCCAACTGCCAAGGAATTTTTAACGTGCTCGACACTGAACACGGGAGTCCGATCTCACTACCCAGAGATCAAGTGAATTTTTACCAGAAGGTCTACGTGAAAAAAATCCCTGTCACAACCGTGATTTGAACACACGACCTCTGGCAACCAAGTCGAACACCTTACCTTGAGACCACTAAGTCCCCCAAAGCAAAACAAAAATCAGGGGTGGACTTTGATGAAAGGCTGGAAAAGAATGACAGAGAAAACCAGAAACTGTTCTACAGTACTCTAAAGAAAAGGACACAAGGAAGGAAAAAGAGTGCCCACTGAAATTTATTAAAGACAAAGTACTTTGCTTACCACACTGAGGAAGATAATGGATAGATGGAAAGACTATTTCTCAGAGCTTTTCTGTGCAGAGGAAGACGAAGTTCCAGGTGCAACAGGCTCTAGTAAAGACGAAGAAATCAATGATGAGGAAAATAACATCACAATGGAGGAGATGAAGGTCAGCAAAGCAGCTGTACAGGATGGTACAACACCATCTGCTTAAGTCGAATGTGTATGACCAAAATGTACAAATATCACAGTCAAGTTGTAAACTACGACAACACATTCCGTTCTCCGGACAACATCCTGCTACTTGCAAAGTCCTTTTCAGGGCTTGGTAGTGGGAGTTTGAAAATGAACGATGAAGAAGAAGATGAAGTATAACACCAGAAATCGTCAAGTACATTGGAATGAAGAAGAATTGTTTTATCTAAAACTGAAATGTATTTCAAAAATCTGAACATTTGTGTGTTTGTCTCTCTGTTTCTCAGATCCGCCCGTATGTCAATGGTGCCTTATATAGCATCCTGGCTATTCCGTCCATCAAGGAGGAAGCACGAGCAATGGTGAGATTGGTATTTAGGTTTTGGATTTGATGTCATATTTCTAAATTCTGCATACAACATAGTTACTTAGTTAGTTGCCCATCGCAAGCGATGATATAACATGTTCTATATTTGGATTATAGTGAGAAAGAAACTGCGCTGGGCATCAACCTCACTCTCTGGTCCTGAGCTTCCTTGGACCAGTGGCAAGACATAAGTCTAGACGACCGGAGATAACTCAGGATGCAGGCACTCTGGTCTCACCACCCTTGAGACCAGGTGTCGCTTGAAACTTGCGGGATTCAATCGTCCACTGTTTCCGTTCATCGCTTTGAGGGGCGAGTGCCTTATCTCTCGTCAATATCACTTCCTGTGTGAGTGATGTGTCATGTCATGGACATGTTGTTAACTTGGCAGGGCCCAATCTTTTCAAGGCGATGTGTTAGTTCACTATTATTGGCCTGTGTGTACATTTCCCAGACACACCAAAACCGGCATTGTCAGCAAGCAGGACGAATGACCCCAATCACGTGAAATTCAGCCACGTGCACTTGACCATGAAAATACAACACAAGGTAACCAAAATACTATTGCAAATAGTCGAAGGCCATGCTAGGATAATTGAAAAGAAAAACACCACAAAATGAACAAACTAACTAATCCAAATGGAAACCACAACATGTTTCTGTGGACACAATTGTAAGTCGTCAACTATTTCAGTCAACTATTTCAGTTAGATTCGTGATTTGGCCGCATCCATAATGGATTAAAACACGAGAACAAGACTGGACCATGACTGGTTAGGCACCATCTTGGTGCGGCTCATACAACATAACATTAATAATAACATTAACAGCATTTCACTTCTCCTTGTGGATTCTTGTACCATTTAAAGAGGGAGGAAAGAATAGGATGCTCAAGTGAATAGTGCTGGCAACCTCATTATGTACAAGAAATTGTCACAGAAACCACCCCTTGACGAGCACATAGAAGCTTCAGCACAGTGTTTGTCGTGGTAACCACCAACATCCTTGTCTAGTTTGTGCACCTTCTTCATTGTACGCTGGTCAAACTTATCGCTACAGCAATGAATGAGACAGGCCGGCTAGTCACTGAGTGCCAAAGACCTACATCAACTGAGAAGATTTACCACATAATCGGCGCCGTGCCACCTGAGGCACGAAGAATTGTCGCATCAGAGATCGAAAGAGAGAAACAGGAAAACGACCCAAGGCACCCTGTGTTCGGACATCAAGACTGAAATCAAGGCAAAGTTTCTTACAGTCAACCCAGCCCCCACATACTAATCCGGGAAAACACTGCATCGAGAGTTGGAAAGCAGGTTTCCCTGGATCGAGTTACAGGAGGAATCTGTGCCTAGACATCACCTGTCTTACCTAAAATGGAAGTCACTAAATAGACTTCGAACTGGCGTATCACTATGCAGGAAAAACTTTAAAAGATGGGGGATACAGGGATGATGGAACATGCGAATGTGGACCAACACAAGACCAGGACCACCTGATGATCTGCCCAAACCTTCCCGGAGACTTGCAGTATGTACGACCTGCTGACTGGCAAACACAGGGCATGTGGCTGAGTACTGGAAGAATGATGTGTGACGTAGTGCCTGGGACAGGGGAAGTAAGTAAGTATTGTACTCTATCAGACGTCAACCAAGAAAACAATGATTGGCCTGAGCCAATTGGTATCTCTATAGAGCTTGTCCAGGAATGGGGTCGTGATGGCCGTATGTGCTTTCCCTGTTCCTCGTATGTTGAACACATTTGATCTGGGGTAGTTGTCTCGCCGCAGCGACTCAATTTCAACCAGTGTTCGTAAAGCGATCTCAGTCCCGCCAGGCGGAGCGATAGCGCGGGCTTGCGGAAAACGCTCGCCTGCCTTTCCCCGTAGAGCGAATTGGGTGCGGTTTGTTGCAGCGGCTCCTCCACCGAGGTGCGCTGGTCTGGTCCGTATCAGGAAACGTGGTCCGTCCGTGGTGATTTATCTAAGGCTTATAGCAGAGCTCGACAGTACGTCTCGCTGGTGGTCCGACTCTCGCAAAGAGCTTGTGACCGGCAAATGGAAAGCAGGAATCGTTGCCTCGAGGCCCTGCGTTCTCCCTACGGAGAAGGGCAGGCCGGCAGGCCAAATTGTCTCTAGTCCCAGTGAAATTCGTCGCTGAGGTCGTTGGGATCCGTTCTGCACAGAGCGCTGCCATCCCTCCTCGAGCGAGCCCGGTCGGTCGGTCGTCTGGTGCGTGTGGGAGGCCCCTGTCAGGCGGTCCTAGGTCGACGGAGTGAGGGACGGGTGGAACAAACCGTCCGTCCGTCCCGTCAGTCGGTCCCTGCGGCCGTCGTCCCAGCGTGGCTTTTTACACACCCTTCCTCCGCCGACCGGTGTGTGCTGTACGTACGTACGTCTCCGACAGATATCTGGTTGATCCTGCCAGTAGTCATATGCTTGTCTCAAAGATTAAGCCATGCATGTCTAAGTTCACACTGTCTCACGGTGAAACCGCGAATGGCTCATTAAATCAGTCGAGGTTCCTTAGATGACACGATCCTACTTGGATAACTGTGGCAATTCTAGAGCTAATACATGCTTACCAAGCTCCGACCCTCGCGGAAAGAGCGCTTTTATTAGTTCAAAACCAATCGTCGTTTCCCCTCGCGGGGTTGCGGCGTCCCCACTGGGGACTCTGGATAACTTTGTGCTGATCGCATGGCCTCATGTGCCGGCGACGCATCTTTCAAATGTCTGCCCTATCAAATGTCGATGGTACGTGACATGCCTACCATGTTTGTAACGGGTAACGGGGAATCAGGGTTCGATTCCGGAGAGGGAGCATGAGAAACGGCTACCACATCCAAGGAAGGCAGCAGGCGCGCAACTTACCCACTCCCGGCACGGGGAGGTAGTGACGAAAAATTACAATACGAGACTCTTTCGAGGCCCCGTAATTGGAATGAGTACACTTTAAACCCTTTAACGAGGATCTATTGGAGGGCAAGTCTGGTGCCAGCAGCCGCGGTAATTCCAGCTCCAATAGCGTATATTAAAGTTGTTGCAGTTAAAAAGCTCGTAGTTGGATCTCAGGCGCAGGCGGGCGGTCCGGCTCGCGCCGGTTCACTGCCCGTTGTCTCCTGCCCTACCGTCTGCCGGCTCTCTCCCACGGGTGCTCTTCGCTGAGCGTCCTGGGTGGCCGGCGCGTTTACTTTGAAAAAATTAGAGTGTTCAAAGCAGGCCTCGGCTGCCTGAATAATGGTGCATGGAATAATGGAATAGGACCTCGGTTCTATTTTGTTGGTTTTCGGAACTGGAGGTAATGATTAACAGGGACAAACGGGGGCATTCGTATTGCGGCGTTAGAGGTGAAATTCTTGGATCGCCGCAAGACGAGCTACTGCGAAAGCATTTGTCAAGAATGTTTTCATTAATCAAGAACGAAAGTCAGAGGCGCGAAGACGATCAGATACCGTCGTAGTTCTGACCATAAACGATGCCGACTAGCGATCCGCAGGAGTTGCTTCGATGACTCTGCGGGCAGCTTCCGGGAAACCAAAGTGTTTGGGTTCCGGGGGAAGTATGGTTGCAAAGCTGAAACTTAAAGGAATTGACGGAAGGGCACCACCAGGAGTGGAGCCTGCGGCTTAATTTGACTCAACACGGCCAACACTGAAATGATTGACATGCCGAGACCACACTTCGGGGGTCTAATATGGAACTGGTGCTGGACTTAGACCCCCAGAAATCTGGGGTTATGCCCCCTGTGGTTCGGTTCTGTCTGCATCCAGTGTTTGATAAAGGAATTGACGGAAGAGCACTATCAGGAGTGGAGCCTGAGATCTAAGTTAACTTACCACGCCAATACTGCAGATTGACTATCAAAAGTACACCTTCGTGGGGTCTAATAGAGAACATGTGCTGGAATTAGACCCTCAAAAATTTTTGGGGCTACCCTCTAAGAAACTCGATTGTCTCGATAAGGGAATTGATGGAAGGGCACCACCAGGTGTGGAACCTGCGGCTTAATTTGACTGAACACGCCAATACTGTAGAACAACTGACAAATCGAGAGCACTGCCGTTTGGGTCTAATAATGAACGTACGCTGGTATTAGACTCACGGATGACAAGTCAGCTCTCAAACACTCAAATGAAAGAACACTACGGAAATCGTGTTTAACTCCGCAGAAACCGCAGATTTCAAATACCTGGTCATTGACAAACAAAAGCCCTCAATAAATTCGTCTGACCAAATAGTGAACGGGTGCTGGAAATAGATCATCTGAAGACAGGTCAGTATTACCCTACAAATGACAGGGCGTTGCTACGGAAAACCAGCTCAAATCGAGAGGAGCCGCAGACACTTTGGTTCACGTACCAGGCTGATAAGCCAAGGGCGCGAGGCTACCATGTGGGGGATTACGGCCGAACCCTTGTAAGCCGCAATCCCGCCCAAATCTCAGCACCACTGCAATGGGAGGCTCCTACATGCTCGGGACCTGGGGCTTGCGCCCCAGCCCTATCAGGTAGAGCCACAGTAAGAGGTCCTTGCCGCCCGCAAATCAAAGCGGGCGGACAACTGCTTGATACTCACCCTATACGGCGATGGGGTGCGAAAAACACCAACCAAAGACTTAGAACCTGGTCGGGGTGTCGAAAACAGTAGAGCAGCCACCTCACTGTGAACTGTCAAGACTCAACCACTGACCATGAGAGTTGTCCGCACATCAGGCGAACAACATCTCCGTGACATTACCAGGCTTGTCCTCTGGCTGAATGCACTCCGGCTACGATATCTACCTCTGTACGTTATCAGCCATATAACTATCATACTGGACGCAGAAGAGATGCAGACCAGCGGACATTGCACACCTGCCCCACTGTGTCAACACCCCAGGTGGCGGGGAATGCTAGGCGTACCATCTCTGCATAGAAGCCAAGAAAATAAAGGGAAAAAGAGATACCCCACTCACATGCAAATGCTGCGTTTCTGGCAGGACGTGACGATCCTGGGATACAGACACACTGGACTGCTTCTCTTCCGGGTAAACCAGTCCATCTCATATATCATCACATATCATCATTGCACCCTATAGACACGAGTAGTGAAGACTCGATAGTCTGGTAAGACAACTTCCATAAGAGAGAAAACTCTGATCATAAACAACTGCTGCCTTGCAGATAGGCTGGGGACAGTCAAAGGCTAAGGAGGGCATCCCTACAGAAACGCCTGTTGAAATCGGATGCACGGGGCCGCAAGCCTAACAAAACAGTGCAACGTAAATCACAGTATGATGGCAGTACAACCTATTCGAAAAACGCATGGCGCTCATCCTGCGGAGTCCCGCCAGGCAGCGATAGTGCCGGGCCCCACGCCTCGAAGGGGCCCACCCTTGACTACTGGTGGTCACCCACCCATGTGTCGTGGAGTCAAGGCACATGGCTATGGGGCAACCTCTATTGGCCAAAACCTCAAGACCCTCAAAATACTACAGTGGAATGCGGAGGGAGTCATTAACAAAAAACTTTCCCTAACACACCACCTGCATGAAGGTAAGATTGACGTGGCATGTATCCAGGAAACGCACCTCAACAATAACCATAAATTCTCAATCAGAGGATATCAGACCTTCCGTCTAGATAGAGAAGGCCACAAAGGAGGGGTCCTGATACTGACCAGAAACTGCATACCGAGTAGCGCGGTATCTGTCAATCACACCGGACAAGCAGAAATTGTAGGAGTTGACATAATGGCTCAAGAGACGAAGCTCCGCATTTTCAATCTGTACGGACCACCAAACAGAGACCTATCGCTCTCGAGTATGGAGGTCAGAGACTCCAACTGCATAGTAGTTGGAGATTTCAACAGCTACTCGGAGAGATGGGGATACTCTGACACAGACAGCAGAGGTGACGAAGTGGAAGATTGGGAGATAGATGCAAATCTCTCCCTAATCAATAGGCCGGAGGATAGCCCTAGCTTCTATTCAAGAACATGGCATACCACCTCGACTCCAGATTTGGCCTTCTCCACACAGGACATACACCATAAAATAGACCGCCAGGTGCTAAACCAACTGGCAGGTAGCGACCACAGGCCGATCAGGCTAACCATTGACATGGAAGTAGGCCCACAGGGAACAAAACCGCTCCCACGTTGGAATTACAAACGAGCCGACTGGGACAGATTTGCAATCCTGACAGATGGGCTGTGTGAAACCATCAACACACGAAACACCAAAATGAAGCCCATGGTAGAGAGCCTAAGCAAGGCAATAATGCAAGCCGCCACTGAAACCATCCCAAGAGGAGCTAGGAAAAACTATAAGCCCTACTGGAATGATGAGTTGCAGAAAGTGGAAGATGCAGTAACAAATGCTAGGAACATGGCAGAACGAGAAAAATCCATGGAGGCAAACATCGCCCTCAAAGCCGCCGCGGCGAAGTACAAACACACTCTCAAGCAAACAGCAAGAGAAAGCTGGAAAAATAAAACGGAAAGTCTAAACCTGGACAAAGAAGGGAACAAGCTATGGAAGCTAGTCAGAGCCATGAACGACGAAACCCCGTCAAATAAACAAATTACTATCAAGCAGGGCGAGAACTTGATCACAGGTAAGAAAGCCGCAAACGCCTTTGTCGATCACTATGCCAGAGCAAACCACATCGAGGTCCCTGCAGATAAGCATACAGACATTAGCGAAGAGCTAAAGGGACACGAAAACATAAATACGGCTCCCGAAGAGCACATGATGGCCAAACTAACAATGCGCGAAATGGAAGAGGCTATGAGAACACTAAAGAAAAGGAAATCTCCCGGAAAAGACGGGATAACAAACGAAATGCTGATGGGGCTGGGCCAAACAGCGAAGAGGAAACTACTATCAGTCCTGAACCAAAGCTGGAAAAGGGGTATTGTACCCCAGGCATGGAAAGACGCAATACTGGTACCGGTACCAAAAACAGGAAAGGATAAAACGGATCCAAATGGATACAGGCCCATCAGCCTACTGAGCTGTGTCGGCAAGCTGATGGAACGGATGATAAACACCAGACTGATGTGGCATCTGGAAGAAAAACAAATACTAATTCCACAGCAAGCCGGCTTTAGACAGCACAGATCCATTGAGGACCAGGTCATCCTCATAGCCCAGGAGATAGAAGATGCCTACCAGGCACAGAAACACACAGTAGCTGTTTGGGTGGATCTGGAAAAGGCATTTGACAAAGTCTGGAAGGACGGACTTAGAGTCAAGCTAAGAAGAAGTGATGTCTGTGGGAAGATGTACAAGTGGATCAACCACTACCTCAAACAAAGAACGGCCAGAGTCCAAGTGCAGATGAGCAAAAAGGTGACACTCGAGCAGGGAGTACCCCAAGGGGGAGTACTGTCACCCACACTCTTCCTGGTATATATAAACGATATTACAGAGAATATACCAAGAAGAGTCCATAGCTCAATGTTTGCAGACGATCTGGCTATGTGGACCTCTGAAAAGAATCTCACCATAGCAAGAAATCGGATGCAGACGGCCCTAACATCGCTGGAAGAGTGGGCGAACTCATGGCTGGTCAAAATAAACGAGGAGAAAACCACGCGCACAATATTCTCGCTTTCATTAAAACCCCAAAGTACCAAACTAAGTCTAAATGGCAAAATCCTGCAGCCAAACGACAACCCAACCTATCTGGGAGTCACATTTGATCGGCGCATGACATGGAAAAGTCAGATTGAGAGAAACCGAACGAAAGCCAGAGAAAGAATGGCAATCATGAGGAAACTTGCTGGCACAAGCTGGGGAGCAGACGAAGGCATACTAAAGAAACTGTACACTGGAAGAGTGAGACCAGTTCTCGAGTATGGCATTGCGGCATGGACAACAGCAGCAAAGGCAAACTTCGATAAAGTTAACAATCTTCAAAACCAAGCCATGAGAATTATAACAGGTGGCATGAAGTCAACGCCAATTGTAGAACTTGAAAAGATTACAAAACTGCAATCCATGACCGATAGAAGAGACTGCAGAGCCCAGCTGCAGTCAGAAAAACTCCGAAGACTGACGGACCATCCAATGTACCAGAGACTAAACAATTTGGGAAATGGGAAACTAAAGCGGAGAAACTTTGCAGAAATAGCCAAAGCAAAGATGCACGAAGATCCCATAAACGCACTAACAACACCAAAACCCATCACTACTGTACGAAAACCTACCTGGAGGCAGGATATATTTCCAGAGGTGGTAGAAAATATACCAGGTATTGCAAACAAAAACTGCCAGACTGAAAAAGAAAGGAGAGACACTACCCTAAGCTTCATAACGAAAAGCTACCCAAGCATGGACTGGACCCATGCATACACCGACGGTTCTGTAACAAACACTACACAGAACGGAGGGGCAGGAGCATTCCTGAACCTACCAAATGGCAGAAAAATAACACTGTCATTCGCTACTGGTAAGTACACAAGCAATTTCAGAGCGGAGGCAGAGGCACTGAGGGCGGCAGTGGAAGAAATGGTGACACACAGTGAAAATGAGAGCCATATAGTCCTGCTGACAGATGCTCTCGCCGTAGTCACAGCGCTAAAAAGCCAGAAAAACACTGAGCTAAATGACCTAAGAGCAGCACTCTGCAAATTGTGCCAGCAGTCCGCACCAAAAAGGGTAGTGGTACAGTGGGTTCCGTCACACTGCAACATCCAAGGCAACGAGGAGGCAGACAGACTGGCAAAAGAAGGTGCAAGACTACCACAAACAGATACCAGTATGACGTACGAAGAGTCAAAACGGCTTATCAAAGCCAGATACATGACCAAATGGGAAACCGAACATACTGGTTACACCAAAAACGATGCCTATTACCAGTTGAACCGAAGAGAGCAGGTCGTTGTCTTCAGACTTCGCACTGGCCACAACAGACTGAGGTACCACCTATTCAACAAATTGAAGATAGGGTGTACCGACGAATGCCCGTGCGGTACTGGTAAAATGACCACTGAACATCTGCTGCAGAACTGCCCGACATACGAGGATCAGAGAGAGCAGATGTGGCCATTACCAGTGGAACTGCAAGACAAGCTCTATGGCAGTGGCGAGAGCCTCAGGATGACCGCCGCTTTTTTCGAAAAAATAATGGTTACTGTCTGACTGTGTACGCAGAAGAAGAAGAAGAAGAAGAAGAACACATTTGTAGCAGATGTTTAGCAGTCACTCTATCAATGCTGCATCAGTATGTCCTATCCGTTGAACAGATGGTATCTCAGTCTTTTTGTGACCTATGCGGAGAATAAAGATTTCTGCTTGCTCCCTTCTGTTGGTAATATGCATAATTTGATTGTTGACCTGTGTGCACTGCTTCCCTCTTGTTCCTGTATCTACACCTGGTAAACCTTCCATCTTCCCTTGACATTCTGTTAGCCTCTTCATTTACAAGAACGTTGGAATGAAATGGAATCCAATGTATCACAAATATCTTGAATCAGGGATATAGTTTATCCTTAGTTCCTGTAGTTCTGTATGTATTTGTCTGGCTCCCCAGAGCTGGAACCACTGCAGTTTTCATGTTCTATGCCTCTTTTCTGAAGGTATTTCAACATTTTTTGTTTGCTATTGATTGATTTCTTACTAAATTGGGACCATTATTGCAGTCTGTCCCATCATTGCAACTGGCCCCATAATTGCAGCTGGCCTATCATTGTAGCTGGCCCATCATTGTAGCTGGCCCATCATTGCAGCTGCCCCCATCATTGCAGCTGCCCCCATCATTGCAGCTGCCCTCATCATTGTAGCTGGCCCATCATTGCAGCTGCCCCCATCATTGCAGCTGCCCTCATCATTGCAGCTGGCCCATCATTGCAGCTGGCCCATCATTGCAGCTGGCCCATCATTGCAGCTGCCCCCATCATTGCAACTGCCCCCATCATTGCAGCTGGCCCATCATTGCAACTGCCCCCCTCATTGCAACTGCCCCCATCATTGTAGCTGCCCCCATCATTGCAACTGCCCCCATCATTGCAACTGCCCCCATCATTGTAGCTGCCCCCATCATTGCAGCTGGCGTATCATAGCAACTGCCCCCATCATAGCAACTGCCCCCATCATTGCAGCTGGCATATCATAGCAACTGCCCCCATCATTGCAACTGCCTCCATCATTGTAACTTCCCCCATCATAGCAACTGCCCCCATCATAGCAACTGCCCCCATCATTGCAACTGCCCCCATCATTGTAGCTGCCCCCATCATTGCAGCTGGCGTATCATAGCAACTGCCCCCATCATAGCAACTGCCCCCATCATTGCAGCTGGCGTATCATAGCAACTGCCCCCATCAGTGCCGCTGGCCCATCATAGCAACTGGCTCCATACAGGAAGCCCATATGAAAACACTTTGTGTGTTATAGTAGTTGCAAATTCTTATACACGTTAAATGAAATGTTGAGGTTGACATCTGCCCCTTCGCAGTTGCCTTTAATGACCTACATACAGAGTTCAAAAGTCCTATTCTGTCTGATTAATGATCCAGAGATTGACACAAGGTCAACATAACAGACTATTGTGTTTCCACTGCCAGGTACTGATTATGTTGTATGATTTTTCAAATGAGACATCTCTAGATTTGCTTATGACTGTTGATGGTCTGTCTTCACCACAGGGCATGGAGGAAATTTTGAACTGTTTCCTCAAGGAAGACCAACCCGACATGACCAGACAGATTGAGTTTATCATCAAACGGCTAAACTCGAGTGAGTAATTCGCTACATTGTTCTCTTCTGATTACCTAAATGACCCAAGATCAATACTCTGTCAACTATGCCAGCAGTCCAAACCCAGAAGAGTTGTAGTACAATGGGTCCCATCCCACTGTAATATTCAAGGCAATGAAGTGGCATATAGACTGGCAAAAGACAGGGGAAAGTTACCACAACCAGATTTGCATGACCTACAAAGAGTACAAAAAAGGTTTATTAGGACCAGATACATGACCAAATGGGAAACAGCTTACTGGCTACATAAAAAATGATGCTTATAACCAGCTGAACAGAAGAGAGCAGGTGGTGGTCTTCAGACTCCGCACATGCCACAACAGACTGAGGTACCATCTATTCAATAAACTGAAGATATGTGCTACTGACGAATGCACCTGTGGTACTGGGAAAATGGCCCCTGAACATCTGCTACAAAATTGCTCGACATACGAGGACCAGAGAAAGCACATGTGGCCATCACCAGTACCAACACTAGACAAGCTCTATGGCAGTGTCAACAGCCTCATGATGACCGCTGCTTTCTTTTAACAAATTCAGGTCGACGTCAGACAGCGTATGAAGAAGAACTACTTCCCTTTCAATTGAGTTTATAAATCAAACAGCTTAACTCAAGTGAGTAATCCATTAAATATTCTTAGTCTTCTTCTTCTAAGAAGGTGAATAATTCTCTCTCTTTTCTTTCTGTTATATTATATTTGGTGTTGTTTCTAAAGTTTTCTTTCACATTGGCTAGTTAATGCTCAGCACACTTTTTGTTTGTGTGAATGGGGAGGTTTCCTAGATGAGTCTTTTAGCTTTTGGGCTTAGCATCATTCTCAACCTCCCACTATCAAAGCCTGAAAGGGTTAAGTAGCAGAATGTAGTCCAGAGAACAGAATGCGTTGTGTCGTAGTTTACAGCTTGACTGTGATATTTGCACCTTTCGGTCCAACACATCCGACTTCAGCTAGCATTTTTGGGTACCGGGTTAGCATTCCCTCTTCAATCCCTTCTCCTTAGCCAGTCTGCCCTGATGCAGCCTGTTATCCAGGATCACCGCATGGAGGTGTGGAAGAGTCTTGGCAGCTCTGGTTCGCTGGCCCTGACGCTAGCAGTCAGCTATGGGTCGCTGACCGCTGCAGCTCATGCGCTGCTCGGCATCTTGATCCCTTTTGATTACAAAAGAACACAGGGTAACTCTGTACTGATTCATTTTTCAGGCTGTCTTCATTTGAGCCCCAATCACAAGGTTCTGGAATTTTTGATTTTGTCCAGTGCAAATTTATGTAACACAGCATTTACACTATTCCTTTTTTAGATGACAGTGGGGAAGAAGATGATTCAGATGAAGAAGATGAGGATGAGGATGAGGAAGAAGACCAGGAGATGCTAGAAGCTGATTTGGATAAGGATGAGATCGTACAGCCTCAGCCTGGAGAACTGACTGGAGAGAGGATGTTGTCACAGTATGCTCTTATACGTCCACCATCAACTGCTGCTCGCTTGGGGAGGAAGGTGGGTTGTGGGGAGGAAGAGGGGAGGAAGGGGGGGGGTTGTGTGGGGTGGGGGGGTTGTGGGGAGGAAGGTGAGTTATGCGGGGGGGTTTGTGGGGAGGAAGGGGGCTGTGGGGAGGAAGGGGGGTTGTGGGGAGGAAGGGGGTTGTGGGGAGGAAGGGGGGGTTGGTTGTGTGGGGTGGGGGGGTTGTGGGGAGGAAGGTGAGTTGTGCGGGGGGGGGGGTTGTGGGGAGGAAGGGGGCTGTGGGGAGGAAGGGGGGTTGTGGGGAGGAAGGGGGTTGTGGGGAGGAAGGTGAGTTGTGGAGAGGAAGGGGGGTGGGTTGTAGGGAAGGTGGGTTGTGGTGGGTTGGGGGGAGAAAGAGGGGGATGTCGGGAGGAAGGGGTGTTGTCGGAGAAAGGGGGGTTGTGGGGGGGGGGGTGTCTATGGGGAGGAATTTGAGTTGTGGGGAGGGAGGTTGAGAGGAATGTGGGTCATGCAGAGAGGAATGTGGGTCATGCAGAGAGGAATGTGGGTCATGTAGAGGTGGGGTAGGGAAGAAGGTTGATAATGTGGAAGATGGTAGGTTGTGGGGAGGAAGACGAGTAAGAAAGTGGATCATTTAGAGGATGTTGAGGAAGATGGAAGAGAATGACATATCAAACAGATGGGCTGAATATACAAGGGAACTTTTTGATGACATTCACGGAGCCAACCATCAACATATTTTTGGGGGGATTTTTTTGTTTGCGTTCGCCTTATTTCTCTAATCCCTAAGGCAGTGTGTGTTGCACTGTGGTTTTTATATTGCACCTGTCAGCCCAGTGCATCCTAGTTCAGCACGCATTTTATGTAAGTTTCTGCTTCCTCCTGCATTTTCTAAGGGTTTGCTTTCCTGGGGTAACGGCTGGTGCTGTGATGAGGATCAAACCCAGCACCTTCTGGTTGTGAGCCGTGTCACTTAACCACTAGCCCACGCTGTCCCCTCCATCAACATATAATAATGAAGGATCCAGCATCCTAAGATGAGAGGTGGTAAATGTGATAAAAATGACGAGAAAAGGGAAAGCAACAGAAATGATAGAGCCCTAGAGGAGTTTGTAAAGCTATAATTACTGATCTGTGTAATGACATATACAATCCTGGATGCATACCAGAAGGCTTTTGACAGAGTCCAAGCAATTTGCTTTATAGACCACCAGAAGTCTTTTGACAGAGTCCAAGCAATTTGCTTTATAGACCACCAGAAGTCTTTTGACAGAGTCCAAGCAATTTGCTTTATAGACCACCAGAAGTCTTTTGACAGAGTCCAAGCAATTTGCTGTATAGACCACCAGAAGTCTTTTGACAGAGTCCAAGCAATTTGCTTTATAGACCACCAGAAGTCTTTTGACAGAGTCCAAGCAATTTGCTTTATAGACCACCAGAGAGTTGAAAACGCTATTGGCAATTTTGAAGATCTGTTCACAACAATGAAAAGATGAAAGATGGCCTGGTGCGAGAGTGTCGTGAGGTCCAACGGAATTACCAACTCGATACTCTTTGGTTCTGTACCGGGACAGAGAAGGCGAGGACGTCCAAGGAAGAGGTGGGTGGACAATATTACTGAGTGGTCAAGCTTTCGTCCCAATGAGATACGACAGGCGGCGGCAGACAGAGAAAAATGGCGTGGGTTTTGGGAGTGTCTTCAAGTGTGCCCCAACGACCTGATGGGTTACGGGATGAACTGAACTGAACTGAGAAGGCTTTTGACAAAGTCCAAGCAATTTGCTTTATAGACTACCAGAAGTCTTTTGACAGAGTCCAAGCAATTTGCTTTATAAACTACCAGAAGTCTTGTGACAGAGTTCAAGCAATTTGCTTTATAGACTACCAGAAGGCTTTTGACAGAGTCCAACAAGAAAAATTAATTATATGTCTCCAAGAAATAGGTCTAGATGGTAAAGACATAAGACTGCTCGTAATCTGTACTGGGAACAAACAGCTACAGTGAAATCAGGAAAGTTATACTCTCCGAGTATAGATGTAAAAAGAGGAGTGAGACAGGGATGTGTATTATCAACTTGTCTATCTACACAGAATAAATATTCAAACAGATAAAGGCAATACCAGGGCTTGTCATTGGAGGAGGGGCAATGAACAATCTTAGATATGCAGATGATACAGTTTTGATGACAAAAAAGTGAGCACTAATTACAGGAATTTGTGACAACAATATACAAAATAAGTCAAGAGTTTGGATTAGACATAAACAGAGAAAACAAAGACTATGATACTTGAGAAAAGTGACAAGAAACCATGTATGCAGATAAAAATAATCTTCTGGAACAGGTACATAGTTTCTCCTATCTAGGTCATGTAATAACGGAAGAAGGCAGCAGTGAAAAAGAAACCAGAAAGAAAATAGGTATGGCCAAGATGGTATTCGACAACATGCGACACATACTGACATCTAAACAGATAAATCAGAATTTGAAAATGAGAATTGTCAGGTGTTATGTATACTCGTCACTACTTTATGCGCAGAAACATGGAAAATGAATAACAAGGTTGAAAAGAGTATTCAAGCCTTTGAAATGTGCATATAAAAGTTTGGCATTGGGTCTCATCTTTTGGAAAGAGAAGAAAACACATTTAGAGGTATTGGAAAAGTTGGGAGTGAAAAGAGAATTAATGACTGAAGGGTTAGACAGTTACGTTATTTTGATTGAAGGCTATACTGGAGAAAGGCAGTCGTTCAAGAGGCAGACAACGTTCTAAGTGGGTGGATAACGTCAGGAGATGAACTAGAAACAGCCTCTCAGATTGCACTATTACGGCAAGAGAGAGTACAATGGAGGTCCATTGCAGTCGACCTTCGATGTAAAGATGGCGCCTGAACTAGGCTTAGCTGGAAAAGAAGGTAACTCATAGGAAAAAAATAATTAAGAAGGTGAGTTATGGTTAAGAAAGCGGGCCATGGGAGAAAAGTGAGGAATAAAATGGGTCATGGGGGAGAAGATGGGGAAAGGAAAAAGGTAGGTAGTGGGACAAAAAGGTATATAAAAAATATCTATGACTCAAAGGGTTGCACCACTGTAAAACAGAAACCAAATCTTCTTTATTCTTTAATATTTAATAGAAGATATAGTTTAGAGAAGTTTTTGCTTTTTATGAGATCGGACATTTTAATTTGATCCGAGTACAGTCCCAATAATTGATTTCTAGTCCTTGCACTAATTTGTCCATCATGATAACAACTATTATACATAAATTATTCTGTTGCAGCTGTCAGGAATCGAACCCTTACAAAGACCAGCTACACCAGGTAGTCGTAGGGCACAGGAGCAAGATAGACACAGCGTTAATAATAATAATGTCTACAGGTGTGTAACATCATACTATTAATTCTCATTGATCACTTTTTCTGTCCTGAATTTGTGGAGGTGATTTGATTGGCTGATCAAATCATGTGATTCTCGCTTACAGTTTGAGACGTCCAGGGTTAAAATCCTGGATGAGGCCTTACATTGTTGTAATTCTCATCATGTTTCAAGTCTGATCTGTACATTACAATATGTAAAACTATCACACAGATATTATGAAAGAGGATCGGAGCTTTCGAGACAAAATGCTACATAAGAATCCTCACTAAATAAAGCCATCCTGCAAGATCTGAGTGCCGAAGAGAACTGGCCACATTATGTTTCGGAAACTGAGGTTTTTCGGCCACATCAAGTGCCATGACGGACTGGGAAAAGCAGTTCTGAAGGGCATTGTTCCAGGAAGACGAGACAGAGACCGACCAAGGCGTAGATGGACACAAGACATCAAGGACACCCTAAGCATGAACATGGAGCAGGCGGAAAGACTTGACTGCTGATCGAGATTCCTATCGGTGGCTGTGATAAGAGCGACGTTCTGCCAAGGACATGCTACATGATGATGATGAACACCCCACTCGCAGGTAGCTTGTATTCAAACACTTGCTGTAATGGCTTTTGCAGCAATGGTTATTCATGAGACTGCTAGCCCCATGAACACCTTTCATTAACTACCTATTATACATGAGACATGCAGTGGTTTATTGTCTTCTTCCCAGTAAGGAACTCAGGATTCACATAAGAAAGTGAACACATTGCTTACCTTAAAATATTATGCCCTTAGACTATAATTACTGACTAATTTCATTTGGAAATATAATAATATATTTTTTGTAAGCTCGGAAAACTATCTTGGACACATAAACCTTTCTTAGACACAGACACCTTTCTTGGACCCAGAAGCCTTTCTTGGAGCCAGAAGCCTTTCTTGGACCCAGACACATATCTTGGACACAGACACATATCTTGGACACAGACATATATCTTGGACACAGACATAGATCTTTGACACAGACACATATCTTGGACACAGACACATATCTTGGACACAGACATATCTTGGAAACAGACACATGTCTTGGACACAGACACATGTCTTGGACACAGACACATATCTTGGATACAGACATAGATCTTGGACACAGACACCTTTCTTGGACACAGAAGTCCTTCTTGGATACAGACACATATCTTGGAAACAGACACCTTTCTTGGACCCAAGAGTCTTTCTCGGACACAGCTGATGAGCAAATTGTGCTAAAACTGCCCAAAGTGCAGGACAGACATCAAAGATAATCAATACAGAATTGAAATGACAGAATTAGCGAAACAAAATAGTGAGACACAGCTGTATATATGTTTCAGAGAACTATAATGAGTATACAAGTATACAAAAATGAGTTAGAAATACTATCTCATCTTCAGACAGCATAATTTATTAATGACTTCCTTTTTGCTCACGTGTCACACAGGCCTGCAACACGGACAGAAAACCTTAATGGGGACAGAACTCCGATTAATTCTAGACCAACAACAGGGTCAGATAATATTGTTCGACCTCCTACACGGAGTGGGAGCAGGCCTGCGTCTCAGGAAAGTACCTCCTCTGGTAGGTAGTGTTACTATTCTTTGCTCCCCTTTTGGGCCCAGGTAACTTTTGAGGGATTACAGAATATATGGCCACAGAAAAAGTCATACTTTGGGAAATATTAAATGATTTTATGGTGGAATTTCTCTCTTCTTCTGTATTCATTCGCAAGAGGATTGTAGCAGATCCCACTGTTTGCACTGGGGTATTCTAACTAGAATGTTCCCACACTCAACCACAACATGCATGACCTCACACAGCAAATGACACAGCACACAGCAGGTGGCATATTTATTATATCATAATCTTACAACACTATTAAAGTGAGTGCAATAAAATTACAACACAATACAATATATATCATCTGAACTAAATATTCATAAGTATATATATGTAAATATAAATATTAACTAAAGCGGAAATTTTAAGCATTAGCTATTTATAGAATTCCCAACTATCAAAACCCAGTTCTATTGCCGTACACACATCACACACTCCTCCCCTTATCTGCATCCTCAATACACTCTCAAAAACTCTTCCTCACTCAAATCCCCTCAGGCGGGCGATCTGGACATAATGCATTCAATATATCAATATATTCTACGTATACTCACATATGATCTCTCAACTCAGTCGATCTGCGTATACACACGCTCTGAAACATATATCGTTCCCTCTGTGTCTACACACACCACACACACATCTAGATCTCTCCTAGACACAGCTGTACACTTGCACAACTCTAGAACATACCTCGTTCCTTCGGTGTCTACACACACCACACACACATCTAGATCTCTCCTAGACACAGCTGGTTTGAGTGATCCTGTTCTATCTCTAACATTCGTTCAACATTCTATCAATCGCTCCTCTATCAAATCGGTGAGCTAAACAGACTCCTATCTAAATTCTCTCTCTCGCTCTCATTCCCTCTCCATGGCCAGCCTGCTTGAGCTAAACTTTGTCTAGTATTTTATACTCTCAAGCAGTATCAGCGCTATCCAATGGATCTCTGGGGGATGACTCTATTCAGTCGTTATTGGAACGAATTACTTTGAACACCTGTCACTCAAATATCGCAGCAAGCTCTGCTGCCCTCTTGTCTGTCACTCATCCCCCACTACCCAAATCGAAACACCAGAGGTCAGCGTCTACCTGGACTAGACATTCTTTCCCCCAACTCCGTTTTTCT
Organism: Ariolimax columbianus; assembly: GCA_036924085.1. Lineage (NCBI taxonomy): Eukaryota > Metazoa > Mollusca > Gastropoda > Stylommatophora > Arionidae > Ariolimax > Ariolimax columbianus. Next base: position 21,457,364 of record JAVGWX010000005.1, on the reverse strand, counting down.
TTGTTGAGACGGTGAGTGACCTTGGCATAGTGTCCAGATGGAGAGTGACTTTGGCATGCATTCAGGTACCTTTGTTCTCAGAGTCGCGAACCACATCACTCCTGCCCTAAATGCTCATGCTCAGGCTGGAACTGTTACAGGATGTTGTGACGTTGTTGAAATTCACAGCGAGTCTGCGATATATGTGCATTTCGGCCTGGCACATTCAATTTCAGCCGGCTATTTTTGGATACCAGGTTTGCATTCCGACTGCGATCCATATTCTCTTAGCCAGATTACACCAGAACAGCCTGTTTCCAGGGCCGACGATAAGCAGCAGTGGAATCAGATTTTAGTCAGCTCTGATTCGCTGACACTGATGCAAATAGTCAGTTATCAGTCGCTGACTGCTGTCAGCTCATTCACTGTTGCATCTTCAGCCCCTGCCGTGGATTTCATTTTGTTTTTGTCCTATGCATTTTTCCATCTGTATTAATTTTACATATAATCATGTTGACAATGTCCGTGGTGAATGATGCGGTAATCTATACAGAGAAAGCAAAATATAGGTGGGCAGGTCATATGTTCCAATGAAATGATGGCCGATGGAGGGCGGTGGCATGAGGTTGTTGTTATTGTTGAGTGACCACAATGAGTAGGTTTACTCTTATGTGTGTCCTGAAATGGAAGTTCAGCGGTGGGTTGCAGTAGCTTTTCTCACATCCCGAGCGCGCAGATGAAGGTGGATTGGTGTCCTCCAGGCGGTTATACTATGCTTGGCTTCATCTGCGTGTCGCTCACTACTACGTGGATCATGTTGATCACTCCATTTGTTAGCCAGGCTGACATGAAAAGAGCCCGTTTCCAAGGAGGGCTACTTGGAAGCCGAGGTGAAGGTCTTGACCAGTATATTTTGCCTGACCCTGACTAACATGTCTGACCAGTATGTTTTGCCTGATCCTGACTAACATGTCTGACCAGTATATTTTGCCTGACCCTGACTAACATGTCTGACCAGTATATTTTGCCTGACCCTGACTAACACGCCTGACCATTATGTTTTGCCTGATCCTGACTAACATGTTTGACCAGTATATTTTGCCTGACCCTGACTAACACGCCTGACCAGTATATTTTGCCTGACCCTGACTAACACGCCTGACCATTATGTTTTGCCTGACCCTGACTAACACGCCTGACCAGTATATTTTGCCTGACCCTGACTAACACGCCTGACCAGTATATTTTGCCTGACCCTGACTAACACGTCTGACCAGTATATTTTGCCTGACCCTGACTAACACGCCTGACCAGTATATTTTGCCTGACCCTGACTAACACGCCTGACCAGTATATTTTGCCTGACCCTGACTAACACGCCTGACCATTATGTTTTGCCTGATCCTGACTAACACGCCTGACCAGTATATTTTGCCTGACCAGGCGTTAGTCTTCCTCTCCACCACTCAGGTAAAAAGAGACCGCAGGGAACATACTCCCTTATAGTACGCAACATCATCCGAGCATCCTCTGTTGGAGTGCTTACCATGCACTGTACTTCTGTAGCCCAAAACATGGTCTGCTGGAGACGAAGTTGGGATCTCGAGCTACGCTAAGGAATAGGTCATCAAGATTAAGACGATCATGTTGCATATTCTGCTTGTGAGTCGAGTTCGTACAAATAGCAAAAGCAAAGGCATAATTAATTTTACTAGCGCAATTTTTAGCAAGGATTAACTGCGCTACATTTTATCCTCACTCTCTTGTCTCGTGCCGCCCGACCCCAGTGGCAAGTCAAGGACAAGATGACTAGGGGGCGACTACGAGATGCAGGGAACTCTGCATCAAGCACCCGTGAAAAAGACGGCAGAGTTCGGAGTCGAACCCACACCACCTGATCACGAGGCCGATGGCTTAACCACTTTGCCTCGGAATCCCCTCGTACAAATAGCCCGTAGATTATATATATATATATATATATATAATCATGATTATCATGTAGCGTGTCTTTGCAGATCTTTGCTCCCATCACAGGCAGTCTGAAAGAAACTCAATCTCTTGCCAAATCTCCAGCCTGCTCTAGAGTCATGCCCAAACATTGTACATTATGCATGTATAAAATATTTTTTATAAATTAAACAAAAGTGATGTAAAAACAAAACTCATTCTGAAATATTTGGACAAATCATTCTCGTGATAATGTCAGCTTTCTATGGTTGTAATTTGTCCGATGCAGATATTCGTCCGTCAAGTCAAAGAGGGGACTCTGCTTTCCGTCCATCTACTAAAACCATGGATGTCAAGTAAGTGTAAACGAGTACTCTTTTATGTTTTTTGTCTGTAAGGTGGCTTTCTCTGTTTCTTGTCTGCAAAGTGGCTTTCTCTGTTTTTTGTCTGTAAGATGGCGTTCTCTGTTTCTTGTCTGTACGGTGGCTTTCTTTGTTTTTTGTCTGTAAGGTGGCTTTATCTGTTTCTTGTGTATAAAGTGGCTTTCTCTGTTCCTTGAAATGTAATTGACCTACTTACTTGGCTTGATTCTTTTTGTTTCCTTTGGATGGTGTCCACTAATTCTCAGTTTGGACCTAGACGACCTCCACTAATTCTCAGTTTGGACCTGGATGACCTCCATTAATCCTCAGTTTGGACCTGGATGACCTCCACTAATCCTCAGTTTGGACCTGGATGACCTCCACTAATCCTCAGTTTGGACCTGGATGACCTCCACTAATCCTCAGTTTGGACCTGGATGACCTCCACTAATCTTTATTTTGTTATCTATTCAGTGTGTAATGTTACCTATTATGTGTTGCATGTGTATTTGTCCATTCTGTGTGTAATGTTATCCATTCTGCGTGTAATGTTATCCATTCTGTGTGTAATATTATCCATTCTGTGTGTAATGTTATCCATTCTGTGTGTAATGTTATCCATTCTGTGTGTGATACTTTCTGTGCACAGTCTACATATAAACCTTCACAAAGACGTATTAGAAGTTCTACAAAGACACAAATGCAAATTTCCGATGCGACAAATAGGCTGGCATTATGGACAGATGACAACAAAGATGAGATCAACTAAATAATCTGAACCATTTTAATGAGAAAAGTTAATGACATGTCGTTATGATGACAGAAATGAATATGCCGATCATTTGTAGAGGATAATTGAAAATAAGGAAAGAGATAAGGATAAGAATTTGGACAAGATGCATGGGATATTTTAATGATAAGGGAGGGGGGGGGGGGGAAAAGAGATAAACAAAGAGAGAAAACTAGAGATAGAGAAAGTAGAGAAAGAGAGGATGAGGAAGAAAATTTTGGGTGTCTTAGGAAATGGTCTGGGATATGTTGAACCATTCAACTTGAGACATCTCAAAGGAAAAGTTCAGTGATTTTATAATAAAAACTCATGGTTGTTAGAGTAGCAGGACGAGGTATTTGTGAAGTACTTCGTGTCAGAAGTTATTTATTATGTCATGTTGTAACAGATCTTAGCTGTAGTGACAATACATAGAAGGAGCTTCCAGACATGTTTTAACATTTAACAGAGTTGGGAGGAAAATAGGAAGAGCTTAGACAACCATTTTTCTTTCTCTTTCTTGGGATTTATCTAGGGAAGAGTCAGCGCAGCTGAACTCAGTCCCGCCAGAATTTAAGTAACCCAAACGAACCACACACATTTTGTCTCAAAGTGCGCAGGTGGGAGTTTAGGTAAACATACGTAACCTGATGTAACACCAGACATGTGTCCACACGTGGGACAATAGCAGTGGTGGCCAGGTAGACTTGTTGCTGCCGACGTCGTCTAGAAACTGCGCGATCAGGATGGGTGATAATGGAAAGCAAGCGGACTAGATGCGCCCCATTTTGGAAATCACATGATCTAGGGATGCAGATCGAATATAAATCCCGGTGGAGAGAAGCGAGGAACATTTAGACTTTCGAAAGAGACAGGCCGTGGAGAGCAGGCAATGGAGATATGCAGTTGAGGCAGATTTGAGTTGAAAGACAGAGAGAACGTTTCACTTCACAGACAAAGGGACACTTTAGAAAGAGACGTTCAGTGGAGAGCAGATGACGGAGATATGCAGTTGAGGGAGAATTGATTTGAGAACCACACAGAGAGAACATTTCACTTCAGAGACACATTACTTTCGAAAGAGACGCTCAGTGGAGAGCAGACGACGGAGATTTGCAGTTGAGGCAGATTTCTTCTTCTTCTTCGAACGCAGTCAGACATCAACCTTAATTTTTTCGAAAAAAGCAGCGGTCATCCTGCGGCTGTCGACACTGCCATAGAGCTTTTCTAGTGTTGCCACTGGTGATGACCACATCTGCTCTCTCTGATCCTCGTATGTCGGGCAGTTTTGCAGCAAATGCTCAGCGGTCATTTTCCCGGTACCACACGGGCATTCGTCAGTGCCACCTATCTTCAATTTGTTAAATAGGTGGTATCTCAGTCTATTGTGGCCAGTGCGAAGTCTGAAGACCACGACCTGCTCTCTTCTGTTCAACTGGTAATAGGCATCGTTTTTTGTGTAGCCAGTATGTTCGGCTTCCCATTTGGTCATGTATCTAGCTCTAATAAGCCGTTTTGACTCTTCGTATGTCATACTAGTATCTGGTTGTGGTAGTTTTGCACTTTCTTTTGCCAGTCTGTCTGCCTCCTCGTTGCCTTGGATGTTGCAGTGAGATGGAACCCACTGCACCACTACTCTTTTTGGTGCGGCTTGCTGGCATAGTTGACAGAGTACTGTTCTTAAGTCATTAAGTTCAGTATTTTTCTGGCTTTTCAGTGCTGTGACTACGGCCAGTGCATCTGTAAGCAGGACTATATGGCTTTCATTCCTTTTACCTGTCACCATTTCTTCCACTGCCGCCCTCAGTGCCTCTGCCTTAGCTCTGAAATTGCTTGTGTATTTTCCAGTAGCGAATGACAGTGTTATTTTTCTGCCATTTGGTAGGTTCAGAAATGCTCCTGCCCCTCTGTTCTGTGTTGTGTTTGTTACAGAACCGTCGGTGTATACATGGGTCCAGTCTATGCTTGGATAGTTTTTCGATATATAGCTCAGGGTAGTATCTCTTCTTTCTTTTTCAGTCTGGCAGGTTTTGTTTGCAATACCTGGTATATTTTTTACCACCTCTGGATATATATGCTGCCTCCAGGTAGGTTTTCGTACAGTAGGGATGGGCTTTGGTGTTGTTAGTGCGTTCATGGGGTCTTCGTGCATCTTTGCTTTGGCTATTTCTGCAAAGTTTCTCCGCTTTAATTTCCCATTTCCGAGATTGTTTAGTCTCTGGTGCATTGGATGGTTAGTCAGTCTTCTGAGTTTCTCTGATTGCAGCTGGGCTCTGCAGTCTCTTCTGTCGGTCATGGATTGCAGTTTTGTAATCTTTTCAAGTTCTACATTTGGCGTTGACTTCATGCCTCCTGTTATAACTCTCATGGCTTGGTTTTGGAGTTTGCTAATTCTATCGAAGTTCGCCTTTGCTGCTGTTGTCCATGCCGCAATGCCATTCTAGAGAACTGGTCTCACTCTTCCAGTGTACAATTTATTTAGTATACTTTCGTCTGCTCCCCAGCTTGTGCCAGCAAGTTTCCTCATGATTGCCATTCTTTCTCTGGCTCTCATTTGGTTTCTCTCGATCTGACTTTTCCATGTCATGCGCCGATCAAATGTGACTCCCAGGTAGTTTGGGTTGTCGTTTGGCTGCAGGTATTTGCCGTTAAGACTTAATTTGGTGTTTTGTGGTTTGTTTGATAAGAGGCAGATTTGATTTGAGAACCACAGTAGTGGAACACTTCACTTCAGAGACAGACTTGAGAGGAGACCCACCGAGAGAGGCGGTTAGAGGAAACACACGAAGAGGACATTTCACTTCAGAGACAGGGGTAGATTCGAAAGAGACTTTCAGTGGAGAACAGGCAACGGAGAGATGCAGTTGAAATAGACACACAGTCCCACCTATCACGTCAACATCACCTTGATCACGTGAATGTAAGTCGTCAGTCACAGCGAGAGGCAGTTTACCAGTCATCCCATGGATCATATTTGACGCAGTCTATCCTGATCAAGTCGAGACCACTTTGATCTACCGCCGACAAAGAGGAACAGGACCATGGACATCATACCTGGGTTTAGAACCTAAGAATTTCACCATCAGTGGCAATCCACAACAAGGTTCGATCACAGCAGGTCAGATTAGGAGAGGAGATAGAACTGGGCAATAACAGTATCGATAAGGTTAGGTTTAGCGGTAGGAGTGTTTTAGCTAGCATGTGAGAGAAAGATTTTAAGTTGTTAGACGTTTATAGTTGGTAATGTTACTTGAATAAAGAATCTGTTGAATTGTGTTTGTATTTAGTGTTACTGGAATTTGTTTAGAGTGAGTGTAGAGTGAAATAGAATAGAGCAGACCCCTTTACTGTTTGCGACAGAGCTCCGTCCAGTCGATCGGCTCTGGTACATTATGTTATGTCCGTACTAGTTTCATATGGAAATTTCATACTTAATTCGTATGGGATGTTCATACTTATTTCATATGGAAAGTGTATATTTATTTAATGTGGGAAGTTTATATTTATTTAATGTGGGAAGTTCTAACATACTCCATTGTAAAATTGTTACATACAACATGTGCATTTCTTACTTATTTAATGTTCATACTAATTTCATATTGCAGGTTCATATTAATTTCATATAGGAAGTTCATACTAATTTCATGTGTAATGTTCATACATATTTCATATGGAAAATGCACACGTTTTACATCTAAGAAGTTCATACATATTTCTTATGTAAAGTTCATATTTCTTTCATGTTGAAAGTTTGTTTTTATTCCATATGGGAAGTTCATACTCATTTCTAATGTGAAGTTCATAGTCCTTTCATGTTGAAAGTTTGTTTTTATTCCATATGGGAAGTTCATACTCATTTCTAATGTGAAGTTCATAGTCCTTTCATGTTGAAAGTTCCTGCTTATTTCATCTTGATGTGTTGGATCAGTTGTGTGTAATGTCTTCATCCAGACTAAATGAGTACAGAACTGCATTTGGAGGAAAACCAAAGATTCCAAGAACCCCAGATTCTGGCTCCACTCCTACAAACAGGCCTACAGCTCGAGGTTCAGTTAAAGAGGCCCCTCAGCCACAATTTTCTGAGTCTGGCCCTCGGCCTAGCTCTGCAGGAAAGACAAGTGGTGAGCACTATAAATGAATGTTGACAATCTAGATTGTGTTGCCTGTTTATTATTGTTGACCCATTAGATTGTGTTGGCTGTTTATTATTGTTGACTCACTAGATTGTGTTGGCTGTTTATGATTGTTGAGAATCTAGATTATGTTCGCTGTTTATGATTGTTGACTCACTAGATTGTGTTGGCTAGTTATGATTGTTGACAATCTAGATTATGTTGGCTGTTTATTATTGTTGACCCATTAGATTGTGTTGGCTGTTTATTATTGCTGACCCATTAGATTGTGTTGGCTATTTACTGTTGACCCATTAGATTGTGTTGGCTGTTTATTATTGTTGACCCATTAGATTGTGTTGGCTGTTTATTATTGCTAACCCATTAGATTGTGTTGGCTGTTTATTATTGCTGACCCATTAGATTGTGTTGGCTGTTTTCTGTTGACCCATTAGATTGTGTTGCCTGTTTATTATTGTTGACCCATTAGATTGTGTTGGCTGTTTATTATTGTTGACCCATTAGATTGTGTTGGCTGTTTATCATTGTTGACTCACTAGATTGTGTTGGCTGTTTATTATTGTTGACAATCTAGATTATGTTCGCTGCTTATGATTGTTGACCCATTAGATTGTGTTGGCTGTTTACTGTTGACCCATTAGATTGTGTTGGCTGTTTATTATTGTTGACCCATTAGATTGTGTTGGCTGTTTATTATTGTTGACTCACTAGATTGTGTTGGCTGTTTATGATTGTTGAGAATCTAGATTATGTTCGCTGTTTATGATTGTTGACTCACTAGATTGTGTTGGCTAGTTATGATTGTTGACAATCTAGATTGTGTTGGCTGTTTATTATTGTTGACCCATTAGATTGTGTTGGCTGTTTATTATTGCTAACCCATTAGATTGTGTTGGCTGTTTATTATTGCTGACCCATTAGATTGTGTTGGCTGTTTACTGTTGACCCATTAGATTGTGTTGCCTGTTTATTATTGTTGACCCATTAGATTGTGTTGGCTGTTTATTATTGTTGACCCATTAGATTGTGTTGGCTGTTTATTATTGTTGACCCATTAGATTGTGTTGGCTGTTTATTATTGTTGACTCACTAGATTGTGTTGGCTGTTTATTATTGTTGACAATCTAGATTATGTTCGCTGCTTATGATTGTTGACCCATTAGATTGTGTTGGCTGTTTACTGTTGACCCATTAGATTGTGTTGGCTGTTTATTATTGTTGACCCATTAGATTGTGTTCGCTGTTTATTATTGTTGACTCACTAGATTGTGTTGGCTGTTTATGATTGTTGACAATCTAGATTATGTTCGCTGCTTATGATTGTTGACCCATTAGATTGTGTTGGCTGTTTACTGTTGACCCATTAGATTGTGTTGGCTGTTTATTATTGTTGACCCATTAGATTGTGTTGGCTGTTTATTATTGTTGACCCATTAGATTGTGTTCGCTGTTTATTATTGTTGACTCACTAGATTGTGTTGGCTGTTTATGATTGTTGACTCACTAGATTGTGTTGGCTAGTTATGATTGTTGACAATCTAGATTGTGTTGGCTGTTTATTATTGTTGACCCATTAGATTGTGTTGGCTGTATATTATTGCTGACCCATTAGATTGTGTTGGCTGTTTATTATTGTTGACCCATTAGATTGTGTTGGCTGTTTATTATTGTTGACCCATTAGATTGTGTTGGCTGTTTATTATTGTTGACAATCTAGATTGTGTTGGCTGTTTATTATTGTTGACCCATTAGATTGTGTTGGCTGTTTATTATTGCTGACCCATTAGATTGTGTTGGCTGTTAACTGTTGACCCATTAGATTGTGTTCGCTGTTTACTGTTGACCCATTAGATTGTGTTGGCTGTTTATTATTGCTAACCCATTAGATTGTGTTGGCTGTTTACTGTTGACCCATTAGATTGTGTTGCCTGTTTATTATTGTTGACCTATTAGATTGTGTTGGCTGTTTACTGTTGACCCATTAGATTGTGTTGGCTGTTTACTGTTGACCCATTAGATTGTGTTGGCTGTTTATTATTGTTGACCCATTAGATTGTGTTCGCTGTTTATTATTGTTGACCCATTAGATTGTGTTCGCTGTTTATGATTGTTGAAAATCTAGATTATGTTGGCTGTTTATTATTGTTGACTCACTAGATTGTGTTGGCTAGTTATGATTGTTGACAATCTAGATTGTGTTGGCTGTTTATTATTGTTGACCCATTAGATTGTGTTGGCTGTTTATTATTGTTGACAATCTAGATTGTGTTGGCTGTTTATTATTGTTGACCCATTAGATTGTGTTCGCTGTTTATGATTGTTGAAAATCTAGATTATGTTGGCTGTTTATGATTGTGACAGGATAGATTGTATTGCCTGCTCATGATTGTTGACAATCTAGAGATATTCACTGTTTGTGATTATTGTTTCTGATTGTTGTTTATGATTGGTTGCAAGCTAGATTCTGTTAGCTGTTATGAATAGTTTCTAGCTAGATTGTCTTGCTTGTTTATGACTGTTTACAGGCTAGATGGTATTGACAGTTTATAGCTGTTTACAGGTATGTCTTCACTGTTTATAGGCTATATGATGTTACAGACTAGATTGTCTCAACTGTTTATTACTGTTTACAAGTTTGTCTTGGCTGTTTACATGATATATTACTCAACTGTTTATGGCTTTTTATAGGTTAGATTGTCTCACTTGTTAACAGGCTAAATTGCTTTGACTGTTCATGTATGTTTACAGGCTAAATTGCTTTGACTGTTTACAGGCTAGATTGTCTTGACTGTTTATGGCTGTTTACAAGCGATGGTATTCACTGTTCCTGAATGTTGACAAACATCTTCTGTCTGTTTTAGAAGGAACTGTTTTGAGTGTTACCTAAACTGGGTGGTCAGATGCCCTTACTAAAAGAAGTGATGGTTTCATTCATCCAGTCAAAAGAAAAAAATGATTAAATGAATGAGAGAGCTTCCAACACAAATACAAGATGACTATCATAATATAAGTAGGCAAGAGCAGATTGTCATACTGCGCCTCAGAACGGGACACAACCGACTCCGCAGCCACATGTATACAAAATTTAGGATTGGCAGCTCAAGTATGTGTACATGTGGACAGGCACCCCAGAATGTGGAGCATATACTTCAGGACTGTCCAGAGTACTGAGGCAGACATACGGGCCAAGAGAAACAACACGGGAAGAGAAACTATATGGACCTATGTGTGAACTGCAGAAGACAGGGAGGTTCATACAAGAGACACCTTTACAGATGTAGACACTTTTATACCCACAGAATGAGTCTCAGAGACACCTGCCATGTGCGATTGTGGAGCACCCAAGCAAACACCAGAACATATTCTACAAGAATGTCCTACCTATGCAGACCAAAGAGAGACAGTCTGGCCTAGGGGAGCGACCATGCTCGAAAAGCTGTGCGAGACCGACAAAGACCTGAAATGCACAGTCTCCTTCGTGAACCTCACCGGACTGGAAGCAAAGCATCAGTTGATCGATGAAGAAGAAGAAGAAATATGATTATGTAAGAGTAAATGAGGAAGAGGAAGAAGATCATTATGTTTCACCTGACCTTGATTACCCTTCGCTCCCGGAGCAAACAGGTGAAAGTATGATGAATGAATGATTATAATCTCCGAAAATAGTTAAAATTCTCATTCTCATAATATATTTATACAGTAATTCAATGTAGAGAATTTGTCTGTGTTCCAGCTCCAGGAAGCCCTAGGAAAGGAGCTTCAGTCAGTAAGGAAAAACATAAAACAGCAGCGAGCCAGATGTGAATTGATGCCACAAGTCAAAGGAGGAGGCTATTATATTTTGTTTCTCATGATAATGATCTGATCACTCACAACAGAATACTGTCCGTAAGAAATCAGAACATTGTTTCATCATGATTATCATCCGTCCATAGGACCAAGGGTGCCGCTGCTGCAGTTGATATCCTTGCAGGAAGCCTGTGATAAAGTGTTTTTATCTTCTCATGTATGATGTAGTTTCTGTAGCACTTTCTTCTCCCCGATGTTGTTAAGTCGATAAAAACATGCATGGGTAGTGACTCGGTGACCACACCAGGACAAAAACAAAAGTGAATCTCACGTTACGGCCCCAAGGCCTTCAAGGACAAGAAATAAATAAAAACAACAAGCGAATCACAACAAAAGCCAAGACAAGATTACGACAACTACACAATACAGTTTCAGTTGGTAGCCATTACCAGGAAGTGGCCAGGAATGTGTGTCACAGTATGCCAGTTATGAAAAAGAGAGAGTAGACTAAACAAGAAAGGGTCAATATTATTACACCCAGTAGAAGGAAAATAAATGAAAAAGTGCACACATAGACGCAGACAATAAAAATATGTAAGTAGTGGCTCAGTGACTGCAACAGGGTTAAAAAAAACATTTAGAAGCCACAAGGTCTCCATCTGAGACAGAAGACACAAACAAAACAGAAAACAAACACAAATATCAAGAGAGAGAGAGAGAGACACACACACACACACACACATATATATATTCAGGATCAAGATGGTAAGCAGTGCATGAGCTGGAGCGGGTAGTGACCCATAGCTGACTGCTAGCATCAGGGCCAGCGAACCAAAGCTGTCAAGACCCTTCTACACCTCCACACGGTGATCCTGGGATAACAGGCTGCAGCAGAGCAGACTGACTAAGGAGAAGGGATCGAAGAGGGAAGGCTAACCCAGTACTCAAAAATGTCTGCTGAAGTTAGATGTGTCGGACCGAAAGGTGCAAATATCGCAGTCAAGCTGTAATCTACGAGACAATGCATTCCGTTCTCCGGACAACATCCTGCTGCTTGCAAAGCCATTTTAATGGCTTGGTAGCGGGAGATTGAGAACGAACGGTGAAGAAGTTATACATACATGTATAATAAATTTTAAAAAAACATTATATGTACATAAAAATGCAGAAAAATAATACACAAAAGAATGTATAAATGCAATAATAATAAAAGAGAGTTACAAAAAAAAGATAGATGGAAGAGAAAAGGAGGAAAGAGAGAGCAAAAGAGATGAATGTGCAAACAAACCTACTTAAAAGTATGAAATGTTTTCAAAGCATGAGGTTTAAGGCATCCCATAAGGAAGATTAAACAATTCTCAAGCTCAAATAGGTGTCGCTCATCGGAGGAGCATAAGATGGTGCCAGTAACTCTGTTATCAACCTTACCCTGGTGACCCTGACTAATGAAATGGTTTACGACTGGAGAGCAACGGTTATTGGAAATGTTATTGAGATGCTGACGGAAATTGGCACATTTTTTCTTTGTCACTGATGAGGCCTTAACGTGGGTTGTGTTTTGTTTTTATCCTGATGCCGTCACCGTATATGTTTTTATTGACTTTTGATCTTCAGTACCGTACCACTGTATTGATTGATTTATTTCCACATGATGTGGCTAATGACTTCTTTCATAATACTTATTATTATGCAACTATTATTACATACCTGACGTATGAGTTGGGGAAGGTACAAACAGCAAGGTAGGACACTGGCCAACTCACCTCACATAGGCTGCGGCTTAGTCCATGAAGAGTTATCTTCATCCCCAAAGTCAATTGTTGGCATGTGAGTCTTCTTCTTCTTCTGCGTACACAGTCAGACAGTAACCATTATTTTCTCGAAAAAAGCGGCGGTCATCCTGAGACTCTCGCCACTACCATAGAGCTTGTCTTGCAGTTCCACTGGCAATGGCCACATCTGCTCTCTCTGATCCTCGTATGTCGGGCAGTTCTGCAGCAGATGTTCAGCGGTCATTTTACCAGTACCGCACGGGCATTCGTCGGTACACCCTATCTTCAATTTGTTGAATAGGTGGTACCTCAGTCTGTTGTGGCCAGTGCGAAGTCTGAAGACAACGACCTGCTCTCTTCGGTTCAACTGGTAATAGGCATCGTTTTTGGTGTAACCAGTATGTTCGGTTTCCCATTTAGTCATGTACCTGGCTTTGATAAGCCGTTTTGACTCTTCGTACGTCATACTGGTATCTGTTTGTGGTAGCCTTGCACCTTCTTTTGCCAGTCTGTCTGCCTCCTCGTTGCCTTGGATGTTGCAGTGTGACGGAACCCACTGTACCACTACCCTTTTTGGTGCGGACTGCTGGCACAGTTTGCAGAGTGCTGCTCTTAAGTCATTAAGCTCAGTGTTCTTCTGGCTTTTTAGCGCTGTGACTACGGCGAGAGCATCTGTCAGCAGGACTATATGGCTCTCATTTTCACGGTGTGCCACCATTTCTTCCACTGCCGGTTGGCATGTGAGTGACCTTTACCTTTTACCTTATGACAAAACTCAACTGAAGATTGATTGTAAACATCAGCTCTTGAGTTTTGTCAAAGTGTGGTCAGCATACACCTGGGGTCACCTCAGACCCTGTCACAGGATTCTTGAGATCAGAGCTTGGAGCATTTGAATAAAGTGTACGAAAACATGTGAATGTATGGTCCAGATACTGTGATGGGAGGAAAACATGTGAGGGTATGGTCCAGATACTGTGATGGGAGGAAAACATGTGAGGGTATGGTTCAGATACTGTGATGGGAGGAAAACATGTGAGGGTATGGTCCAGATACTGTGATGGGAGGAAAACATGTGAGGGTATGGTCTAGATACTGTGATGGGAGGAAAACATGTGAGGGTATGGTCTAGATACTGTGATGGGAGGAAAACATGTGAGGGTATGGTCTAGATACTGTGATGGGAGGAAAACATGTGAGGGTATGGTCTAGATACTGTGATGGGAGGAAAACATGTGAGGGTATGGTCTAGATACTGTGATGGGAGGAAAACATGTGAGGGTATGGTCTAGATACTGTGATGGGAGGAAAACATGTGAGGGTATGGTCTAGATACTGTGATGGGAGGAAAACATGTGATGGTATGGTCTAGATACTGTGATGGGAGGAAAACATGTGAGGGTATGGTTCAGATACTGTGATATGAGGAAAACATGTGAGGGTATCGTCTAGATACTGTGATGGGAGGAAAACATGTGAGGGTATGGTCTAGATACTGTGATGGGAGGAAAACATGTGAGGGTATGGTCTAGATACTGTGATGGGAGGAAAACATGTGAGGGTATGGTCTAGATACTGTGATGGGAGGAAAACATGTGAGGGTATGGTCTAGATACTGTGATGGGAGGAAAACATGTGAGGGTATGGTTCAGATACTGTGATGGGAGGAAAACATGTGAGGGTATGGTCCAGATACTGTGATGGGAGGAAAACATGTGAGGGTATGGTCTAGATACTGTGATGGGAGGAAAACATGTGAGGGTATGGTCCAGATACTGTGATGGGAGGAAAACATGTGAGGGTATGGTCTAGATACTATGATGGGAGGAAAACATGTGAAGGTATGGTCTAGATACTGTGATGGGAGGAAAACATGTGAGGGTATGGTCTAGATACTGTGATGGGAGGAAAACATGTGAGGGTATGGTCCAGATACTGTGATGGGAGGAAAACATGTGAGGGTATGGTTCAGATACTCTGATTTGAGTAAAACAAGAACAAAATGGTTAAGAAAGGGAAAGGTGCAGCATAATTAAAGACAACAAATCGTCACAGCAGTGATTGGTACAAGTAAAAAGGTAAATAAGACGAGGCTGAGCATTTTAATACCATTACAATTCCTTTATCATTCATTCTAAAATATGATATTTTCTTTGATTCATTGTATGAACCCTTTCCAGCTCATAGCCACCAGAATTGACTGCAGCAAAACCTATAATCGGCTTCTGAAACATGGGTTTGCATTTTGTGATTTAGTTTGTAGAATTTCATTTTTTTTAATGGCTGTACACAATGCTGGCATCCACACATTTGCCATTGATGTCGCACTGTAAGGTTACTTCTAATAGGTAGACATTTGTGAAAGTTATGATGTTTGAAAGTCAAATAATTTATCGGGAGGAAAGTTGAGCTTCAATATCCGAGAAATGATTTATAATTTGTTCAGTCCAGTGATCACACATCTGGATTACTCAATGATATTCAACACACGCCGAATTCAGACTTTGACTGGGACATATTCAAATAAAAGGTATGTATAACAGAATTGACAGGTATATCGGATAAACAAACACAACATTATTTCCTCTCCAACTTCATACCAATAAATAATCTTTGATATGAATACTTTGTGTCGTAGATAGTTTAATTATGTGTCTTACGATGTTGATATCAGAATTTTAGCTCAGTTTGTTCAATATTATAAATTTTATTTTGAATAAAAGTATTGACGTACGGAATTCCGGCAATTAGCCCTGACTGAAAGACACAAATCAGCAAAATTATTCAGAACTGGAATGGGTTAATCCTAGG
This sequence comes from Ariolimax columbianus, assembly GCA_036924085.1. Taxonomy (NCBI): domain Eukaryota; kingdom Metazoa; phylum Mollusca; class Gastropoda; order Stylommatophora; family Arionidae; genus Ariolimax; species Ariolimax columbianus. The sequence continues at coordinate 21,441,802 of JAVGWX010000005.1, read as the reverse complement.
ACACTACTTCTGTCTCATTATGAAACATAGTGCCAACACTCCCCCCCCCCCCCTCCACAGAATCTGTTTTCTTCTGTCTCGTTATGAAACAGTGCCAACACTCCCCCCTCCACAGAATGTTTTCTTCTGTCTCATTATGAAACATAGTGCCAACACCCCCCCTCCACAGAATCTGTTTTCTTCTGTCTCATTATGAAACAGTGCCAACACTCCCCCTCCACAGAATCTGTTTTCTTCTGTCTCATTATGAAACAGTGCCAACACTCCCCCTCCACAGAATGTTTTCTTCTGTCTCATTATGAAACATAGTGCCAACACTCCCTCCTCCACAGAATCTGTTTTCTTCTGTCTCATTATGAAACAGTGCCAACACTCCCCCTCCACAGAATCTTTTTTCTTCTGTCTCATTATGAAACATAGTGCCAACACCCCCCCCCCCCCCCCCCCCCACAGGATCTGTTTTCTTCTGTCTCATTATGAAACATAGTGCCAACACCCCCCCCCCCCTCCCCCTCCACAGGATCTGCTTTCTTCTGTCTCATTATGAAACATAGTGCCAACACCCCCCCCCCCCCCCACAGGATCTGTTTTCTTCTGTCTCATTATGAAACATAGTGCCAACACCCCCCCCCTCCCCCTCCACAGGATCCCTGTGTCAAAGCACATACATGACATACTCTTGAAATAGTGGTTTGTGTGTCAATTTCTGTGACCTCTCATCAAGTGTACTTATTTGGTTTTGTATTTCATTGTGGTTATGGAACAGAAGATCCAAGTCATCTGCAAAGTTCAGATCATAAAGTTGTTTTTGTCAAATTCCATTTTTTGTTGTTGATGTCTTTTGTCTTCACAGTTCAATCAATAGCTAGCAGAAAGAGAATAGTCACATGATATTATGTTTATTGACAAATATTTTATCAGAGGGTCTATTACTTAACTTCTTTATACTGGTTGTATACAGATTCTGCAGAGTCTTCTAAACCAGTATAAAAATAAGTTAAGTTGCTTGATATGTTACTTGGCTTGGTTCGTTCTCAATCTCCCGCTACCAAACCCTGAAAGGGCTTAAGTAACAGAATGTAGTCCAGAGAACAGAATGTGTTGTGTCGTAATTTACAGCTTGACTGCAATATTTGCACCTTTCGGTCCAACACATCCAACTTCAGCAAGCATTTTTTTAGTACCGGGTTAGCATTCCCTCTTCAATCCCTTCTCCTTAGCCAGTCTGCTCTGTTGCAGCCTGTTATCCAGGATCACCACGTGGAGGTGTAGAAGGGTCTTGGCAGCTCTAGTTCGCTGGCCCTGACGCTAGCAGTCAGCTATGGCTCGCTGACCACTGCAGCTGATGCGCTGCTCAGCATCTTGATCCCCATATGTTACTTGAGATACACCCCCTGGACCAAAACCTCTTCCCCAGAGGGACCAGGAACAGGACATGATCGAACTTGATCAAATCCAATTCACATGTTTCATCATTCAAATACTTTGTCCATTGCACCAAGTCATACAGCAGTGTTCAGTCACCCTGACTGCCATGTCATGTCCCTCAAGCAGATCTTCCATCGTACGTGCACATAGTAGGTTTGGACATGTCATGAGGTGTTCAGTGTCCTGGACAGCACTGCATTCACAAGTATCATCGTCGCTGTATCCCCATCTCATCGTCGCTGTATCCCCATCTCATCGCCTCTGTATCTCCATCTCATCGTTGCTGTATCCCCATATCATCGTTGCTGTATCCCCATCTCATCATCAATGTATCCCCATATCATCGTCGCTGTATCCCCATCTCATCATCACTGTATCCCCATATCATCGTTGCTGTATCCCCATCTCATCGTTGCTGTATCCCCATCTCATCGTCGCTGGCCTGTATGGTCCCCTCTGAGAAAGGATAGCTGTTGGTATTGTTCATATTTGACTTTGTTGCTTTCATTGAGGCCACGGGTGTATTTTGTTCTGCAGCCCCTTGGGATGTGGCGTCTAGATATGTTGTTAGTTAGTTTGATGAACTCGTCGTATTTTGTAGATTTTGGATCTAACTTTATAATTTCTTTATTAAGGTCGCTTGTGAACATGTCCCATTTAGTTTTCTTTAAATTAGAGCGGTCCTTTAAAAGGCACTGTCACATTAAAAATAATGACCATCTAAATCTAATTTATCAGCCTTTGAATCTTTGAGAATAAGTTCAACAGCTTGTTCTGTTATTCTTTTAGAACTTTTTCTCCTTCTCGCTACCAAGACCTGAAAAGGACTCTGTCCAGAGAACGGAATGTGTGGTCATAGTTTACAGCTTGACTGCGATATTTGCCCCTTTTAGTCCAACACATCTAACTTCAGCAGGCATTTTTGAGTACCAGGTTGCCTTCCCTCTTCGATCCCTTCTCCTTAGCCAGTCTGCTCAGTTGCAGCCTGTTGTTCAGGATAACCGTGTGGAGGTGTAGAAAAGATTTGGCAGCTCTGGTTCGCTGGCCCTGATGCTAGCAGCCAGCTATGGGTCGCTGATCGCTGCAGCGGATGCTCTGCTCAGCATCTTGGTCCTCAGCATCTTTTAGAACAATTATCTCTGAAATATTTAGCATACTTTTTCAGCATAAGAACAATTTAAGTTCTTCCAAATGTGATCAATCCTGGGTGCTGCCATGTTAAGGTAACTCTCCAGAATAAGTGTACTTTCTGTACATCACTATTGTACACATTTTCCATATACATCCTGCATAAACAAGACAGAAGTGTCAACTAAAATATCTGGTGGCTCTGGGAAATGGACTATTTACACCTTCACACCAACATTCCAGGGTTTCAGATTCAAAGGGTTAAGTTGGCTAATCCTAGGCCAACCTCCACACCATCAAAATGGTAAATGTGCTATAGTATAGCCAAAAGGACTGTCTGTGTTGAAATGGGGATGTCTCCCAAATTGGAGGCAAAATTACATAACAATAACAAAGAGAATTTGCCGTTGGTTGTTATCATTGCTCTTAGTTTTACTGTTATAGAGGCAATACAAACAACAAACTGCTGTTATCAGAAATCAGAGTGGAACTAGCAAAACTCCAGAGATCCTCAATAATAGCGCTCCAGTAGCAACCCTCCAACTGCGGAATCACAGGAAACGAGAGAGCTGACGCTATGGTAAAAGATGGCAACAAAAAGGCACAATTTAATCGAGTGCCATTCAGCGAGATCAAGAACATCATCAGAAATCAGTTTATACACCAATGGAGAGAAGACAGAAACATAAGCAGTACACTAGACCCAATTCACCAACTCAAAAGAAACCAACAAACTACCTTATTTCACATGAGAACTGGTCACTGCAGACCTCTAGAACATCTATACTGACTAAAGATCTCACACACCGATGAATGCCCATGTGGAACAGGGGGTCAGAATCCTGAACACATTCTACAGGAATGCCCACTCTATAGGGAAATGAGATACTGGACCTGGTCAGAGCGTACATAGCTGAGACGAAGATGCTGAGCAGCACATGGACTGTAGCGGTAAGCGACCCTTCTACACCTCCACGTGGTGATCCTGGATAACAGGCCGAACAGAGCAGACTGTCTAAAGAG